>PVHY01010796.1:0-22939 GCA_004024945.1 Uropsilus gracilis
TAAAAATTGCTATGACAAAATCATGTTTGCCCAACTACATTTTTTGGATAAAGGATTTGACAACCTGTTGTGAATATTTTATGAAAATGTCAGTTAAAAATGTTATTAATATATCACCTCATTCTGACTTACTTATTTCATCTAAAAGACTACTTTGAGGTTTATAATCTCCTTCCCCCAAATTATGCTGAATAGTCTCATTGCCTTAGGAACTATTAAATTCCGAAAGATGATCCCCAATTGTCACTCCATTGCCCTCTAAGGCTGTATACATAACTTGAACACTAACATCTAAATTAGGTTTCTTGGAGGATAACAGAAAATCCACATTATAAAATGTCATAAAGTAAGTTGCAAGCTGTAACCATGTAAACTTTCAAAAAAGATTGTCTTTTTTTTAGGATGCAAGTATTAAAATATTCACTAATGAAATGTGTAGTAAAATGCATGTTCCTTTCCCATTTAGAGACCAATTAAAATAAAAATGTGTATCTAGGATTGCATTCTAAAGACAGAAAAAAATGTTAGAATTTTTGTTTTGAAACTTATCCAAGGTTTAGGTCAGTGGTTTCCAATAGCAAATGGGGTGACAGCACCCTCATTTGGGATATATTTATTTTTTAATATAATTTTTTATTTCTTAATTTGATTTCACATGTATATGTGTGTATATATATATATATATTTGTATACATTTATATACATATATTTTTCACATCATTGTCTATGGACTGTGAGTCTGGTGACTCAGCTGGAGAGATGAGCTTTAGATAAAAGGAAAAAACTTTTATCTATCTAGCCCTCTCTAGAACACTAGAGAGTGGGCAGCAGCACAACTCTCACCTGGAACCCAGCTTTCTAACCAGTTTGGAATGTCCCAAGAGACATATGACCTATTAGTAATGACTGTTACCCCCACAGGTAAATTCTCCTTTTATCACCTGGTACCCCTGCTGTATGTCACACATGCCTTTGGGAATCAGGTTATTATTTATTTCCTCATTAGCTCATTACGATAATTTTTCTGCCAGAGTCTATCAGGGGCTTCATAACTTCATTAAAGGTAGACCTGGACATACTTCCCAGGATCCCCATTCTGTGGGCTAGCCTCATAGATCACTATCAATTTCATCTATCTCATTTCTTCTTTCCCACAGGCAACTCTTAACAATAACCTTTCACCTAAAGCTCATCTTTCAACCTGCATCACCACATTCCACAATTGTCTATAGGCGTGGGGGGAAGGATTCTCCCACCACCTTATCACCCTTGAAACATGTTAATCTATTGTGGCCTCCCCCGATTGTACCCCCCCCATCTATGCTTCAGTTCTGTTGGTGTTTTTAAATTTTTCTTGTCCATTTTTCCTTTGTTTGACCTATATTCCTCATATTAATGAGAGTGTCCCCTATTTCTCTTTTTGTTTCTGGTTTGTTTTCAATAACATGATTCCTTCTAGCTCCATCTATATTGCTGTGAATGACATGTTTGTCTTCTTTGATTGATGAATAATAGTCCACTGTGTAAATATACCACATCTTTTTCAACCATTTGGGGGCATTTGGGTTGTATCCATGTCCTGGTGATTTTGAATACTGCTGCTATATACATATGAGTACAAGTGTCCTTTAGAACTAGTGATTTTGTTTCCATTGGGTAAATTCCCAGTATTGGGATTGCTGGATCAAATAGTAGCTCTATGTTCAGTAGTTTGAGGGTCCTCCACAGAGCCTTCCAGAGTGGCTGGATCACTTTGCATTCCCACCAGCACTGTAAACGTGGTCCTTTCTTTTCACATCCTTGCCAGCATTTGTTGTTGCCTGATTTTTTGATATAGGCCATTCATACTGGTCTAAGATGGTATCTCAGTGTCATGTTGATTTGCATTTCCTGATTATTAGTGATATGGAGCATTTTTTTCATATGCCTATTTGTATTTCCTCTTTGGAAAAGAGTGTTTTTAGTTCTCCCCATTTTTTTCAGTGTCTTTGTTGTTGTTGTTGTTCTGTTTCTCTTAAGTTTCATGAGTACTTTGTTTTTTTGTTATCTGACTCTTGTCACTTGTATGGAGGACAAAAATGTTCTCCCATTCAGTAGGGCTTCTTTTTCTTTTGATTATTGTCCTTTTTGCTGTACAACATGCTTTTATTTCAGGTAGTCTCAGCTGTTTGTGCTTTCCTTCATTTTTTTAGCATCTGTAGATGTGTCCAGAAATGGATTTCTGAAACATAATTCATGAAGGGTTTTGTCTAATTTTTCCTTTATTTATTTTATGGCTTCATGTCTTACAGCCAAGTCTTATATCCATTTTGAATTGGCTTTTGTACATGATGTGAGGGAATTGTCCTGGTTAATTTTTTTTGCATGTAGTGGTCCAATTCTCCCAGCACAATTTACTGAAGAGGATATCCTTGTTTCAGTGTGTTTTCTGTCCATTTGTCAAAAATTAGTTGACCTTAGATATGTGGCTTACTTCTGGGTCCTCAATTCTGACCCATTGTTCTGATTGTCTATTTCTGTACCAGTACCATGCTGTTTTAATTATTATGGCTTGTAGTACAATTTGAAGTCTGGGATTGTTATACTTATATTCTCTCTTCTTTTGGTCAGGAGGGTTTTGGATATATGTGGTCTTTTGTTGTTCCATATGAATTTCAGTAATTTTTGCTCTAGCTCTTTCAAGAAAGTCTTTGGATTTTTTATTGGCATTTCATTGAATCTGTAGATTGCTTTTGATAGAAAAGCATTTTGATAATGTTAATTCTTCCATTCCATGAGCAGGAGCTATATTTCCATTTTTTTAATGTTTTCTTTTTTTTTTTTTATAAGCATTTTGTAGGGTTTTTTTTTGGGGGGGGAATAGATCTTTCACTTTCATTAGATTTATTCCTATGTATCTAATTTTCTTTGGTGTGGTGGTAAATGAGTGTTTTATTTAATTACTACTCCTGACCAATTTTTTTGTGTGTTGTTTTTGTACCCAGTTACTTTACTGAACTGGTTTATTATTTCAATTAACTTTTCTGTAGATTTTTTTGGATTCTCTACATAAAAAAATCATATCATCTGCATATAATGATAACTTTATTTCTTCTTTCCCTATTTATACTCTTCTTATGTCTTTTTCTTGCCTTATTCCCCTAGTTTGAACAGAAATGGTGACAGTGGGCATCCTTGCTTGTTTCCAGAATATGTGTTCTTTTCCTTGGGGTACAGTGTTCTATAATATCTTTTAAGTCCATTTGATTTAGATCTTCCTTTAAAGCTGTAGTGACTATTTGTTATTTTTGTTCTGTTGATCTGTCTTTTGTTGTAAGTGGGGTATTGAAGTCTCCAACTATGCATATGTTTTCCTGAATGTTTGTTTTCAGTTCTGCTAGTAGTTGTCTTATGAATTTTGGTGCTCCTTCATTTGATTAATATATGTTGATTATTGACTACATCCTTTTATTGTTAGATAGTGACCTTCTTTGTCTTTTGTCACTTTAAAAAATTAGAAATCTGCTTTATATGTTATAAGAATGGCTACCCCTGCTTTCTTTTAGGGACCATTTGATTGAAGGATTGTTTTCCAGCCTTTTACTTTGAGTCTATGCTTATCTTTGGGTTCAAATGTGTTTCCTGGAAGTAGCCGAATGTTGGGTTTTGTATTTTGTTCCAGTCTACTACTCTGTCTTTTGATGAATCTACACCATTAACATTTAAAGTGATTATTGATATTTGAGATTTTGAAGTTGGCTTTTTTTGTGGTCATTTTGAAGTTCAGATTTGCTTCCTTCTTTTGATCTTGCTGTTTATTATTTTGTTGGTTTTGACCTTAGGTTTTCTTACAAGATTTCTTGGAGTGAAGGTTTTATAGGTAGTGGATTCCTGGAGACTTTGTTTGTCAGAGAATATTCTAGTTTTTCCTTCATAGATGAAGGAGATCTTTGCAGGGTAGAGTATTCTTGCCTGGGATTTTTTGTCTTGGAGTTTTTTAAAACTTTGACTCCAGTTTTCTCCTTCCTCAGAGTGTCTCTTCTGAAAAATCCGAGGTCAGTCTATTAGGTTTTCCTTTGTCTGTTATCTGTTTCTTTCCTCTACTCAGTTTCATTATTCTTTCCTTATTTTGTACTCCTGGAAGCTTTAAGATGATTTGTCTTGCTGTTGTTTTTCTTTCCTTAAGGTAGTTTGGTGTCCTGGCTTCTTGTATGTCTATTGTCATTTCATTCTTCACATTTGGGAAGTTCTCTTCCATTATTTCCTTAAATAACCTTTCAATTCCTTTGTCTCTTTGTTCCCCTTTTGGGAGCCCCATCATTTTTATGTTTCCTTTCTTTAAGGAATCTGATAAGTCTCTTAGTTTTTCTTCTCTTTTCTTCCTTCGCATTTCTTTCTTTTCTTTCTTTGTACTCTTTATTTCAGTATCCTTGAATGTACTGATTCTTCCTTCTATTTCCTCTAATCTGTTTTTCATGGCTTTTTCTTGCACTTTTGAGCTCCTCTCTTCTATCCTGCATCTCTTTCAATTTCTTTTTTTAGGGATTCAATATTGTTCTTCTGTTCATCAATCATGTCACTTTCTTCTTTATTGCTGCTTTCTTCTTTATATTTTTCTAATTCTTCTCTTTGTATATTGAATGTTTCTGTCATGCTGTGTTTGACATTTTTCTCTCAGTTTGTTTAATGCTTTTTCATGCTGAATTTGAATTCCTTGACTGCCATTTATGAGACATCTTTGTCATCCTTGTTGGATTCTGGAGGTTTTCCTTCCTTTGGTGATGTATTGTTTCCTCTAGGACTTGCTTGAGTATTAGCATTTTTCCTCCTACCTGACTTTGCTATCAGTCTTGCTCTACATGTTGGAAACTATGGCTTTTGTATTTGTTGGCATGATAATTAGGATCCTTTACTGGGTTTTGATTAATTCTATCTTGGTGCCTATGTTGCTGTGGTGATTACTTCTTGGCTTCCATTGGCAGTTTGAAGGACTCAGTTCCTTTGCAATTAGGACAGGTAGTGGCAGCTATAACTTCTGTTGTAGTTCTGCCTTCTTCTGTCTTGGTATTTCTCTCCTTTAGGCTGTTTGTTTTAACTTGTACTTCTGTGTTTCTCTGAATGTGTTTTCTTCGGGGCTTCTTTGGGTGACAGTGGAAATGGTGTTGTCAGTCTTTTCCTTTTTTATATTGATGTACAGTGTGTTCTCACTCTGATGTTGTGACTGCCCTTGGCTTGTTGGACTTTGCTGGCACCACAATGCTCTTCAATAATCACCTTCCTATTCAGTAAGCCAACTGCTTCTTTGGATATCTTTGGAAAACTTCTTAGTCCTAAAGCTGCTGCTAGAGTGTGGAGTACATTCCTATAGCACTGTCTGTTTACTACCTGGTTTCACTAGCATGGGCCTTTGCAAGCCAAAACTTTCCAGGAATCAGAAATGTCTCCCAGGTGGGTAGGGAATAAAGCACACTCCCATGTGCAGTTCATTGACCCATTTAGAGTATATTTGTAATATCTGGAAACTTGATCAGTTATTATGACTGGGAAAGTACTATATGCATATAGTGAGTAGGGATCAGCGATACAACTAAGCATTTTAAAATGCACAAAGACAGTATCTGCAACAAGAATTGCCTAACCCCAAAGTTCCATAATACTGAGACTGAGGACACTGGTTCTTAGATTTGAATCAATTAATGATGAGAAAGTCAGAGACATTTACTAGAGCCGTAGTAAATAAAGACACAATCCCTGGTATGGAATTTCTGTGCCTCCTGCAAATATATCTTTGTTATTTTTCTTTCACCTGTAAAATCAAAATTTAAATTCCTGAATGTTCTCCTGTATTTAAAAGATAACTTTTCAAACATTGTGTTATGTTCTCACACTACAATTGTTTGTCATACCCATCACATGCTTAACTAAGCTGTGTGCCCCATTGCCCATATACTTAATTCCCTTTTATTCATTCTAAAGGATCATAGTTCTAAATTAAGCATCAATAGTCCAATGAGATGTTTTGATGCTATAAGTAAACTTCTTTTTCTAAACATGAGGAGCTACAAGTCAACCTTAAAGAAAGCAATCATAAATACATAAACTAAAGAATAAAATTCATATGAACATATAAAATGACCCAGAAAATGAATTTCAGATATATAATACAAGTTAATGGTTAAAACTAATATAAAACTAGGTGAAGGTTACTTTCCTTGATGAAGAATATCTGAGAAAAAAAATATAGACAAAATCATGCTTAGCAATGAGGGACTAGGGAGTTCCTTCATAAACAAACTGCCCATGCAACACATATCTCTAGAATTTTGTTTGACAGATTGTTACCTCTGCTTGTTTCATAAATAGATTGGCACATTTATCTTTTGTACTAGCTATACAAAATAGTGTCTATAACTCGGGTCACAGAGTTACCTGTTTCCATTGTATATCTATTCATTTCCCTATAAGCTAGTAATTCTTGAGTTAAGTCTCAAAAGAAGAATAATTACTTGCCAAAGAGAGGATAGTTATAGAATAAAACCTTAGGGAACTAGTTTTATGAGTCCTCTGTTAGAGCTTACTGCAAGATTCACACAGTATTCTATTTTTCCTTAGACATCCAATATAATTTTGGCTCTACTAAATCAGAAAATGGAGTGCTGAAAAGTGAATGTATTTTCAGTTATAAGGAAATGCCTCTATATATTCTCCTTATCAACTCTAGAAATATTTCCATTCATCAGTAAATTTAATATCATATCCAATATCCAGAATACCATATCATTTTTAATTTTTTTTCCAAAATCTCAGAGCTCTGTGAAGATTATATTTTTAATTTAGTAGCAGATGTAAAGTTTAGAAAATCACATTAATTAAGGCACCTCCATATATCCAGTGTAAATTTTAGAACAATTTTAAGTTTACTACAACATTAAAAGAAAGATTGAATTTTCAAGGTATTTTGCAAACCCATACATTTCTAGCCTTCCCATTATCAACATCCTTCCAACACATTTATTATAACTTATTAAGCTATATTAACACATAGCCATTGCATTATTGATACATAATCATCTACAATCCAGAGCTTACATCAGAGTATACTCTTGGTGTTCTGTATTCTATGGGTCTGGACAAATAGTTTGTGGCCTTATGAGCGTATAGAGTATTTTTTTGGCTCAAACAAACCTCTGTTCTCCCCAACACCAATTATTATATTCTAAATGTTTGTTTTATATTTTGAAATCCCAATATCCAAGATGATGATATTTGAGGGGGATTTTTGAGGAGTAGGACATGAAAGGTAGAATTCTCATGCATGTGATTAGGATCTTAAAAATTCCAGGAAGATCTCCCACCTGTTTTGCCACTTAAAGACAGTGAGAAACAAACAGTCTACAATGCACAGAGGGTCTTTACCAGAATCTTCTGATCTTACAGTCTTTGACTTCAGACCTTCATACATTTGAAAAATATTATACAAAAGTTCCTCAGACTATGTATTTGATTACAGCAACCCGATGAAGGTTTCATCCCCCCAAAAGCACTAATCATTTTATTCCATCCACTGTTTTACCTTTAGCAGAGGTCATATAGTTTTAAGAATACAATATGTGGCTCTTTCAAATTGGCCTCTTTCCCTTAGTAATATGCACTTAAATTTTCTCCATGTTTTTATACTAAGCATATTTTTATCTCTACAAAATAGTTATGGCTCATTCATAGAACATATGTGTTACAATATGTTGGGAATTTCTTCTAGCCTCAGGTTCTTTAAATATGCTAACTGGATCCCTGAGTCATTAAGTTGTCTCTGACTTAAATTATACCATAGAATTCAAGGCCATTGTATAGATTTAGAACAAAGAAGTTCTTGCTCTGTGACTACATATTGTATGCAAAGGGAAAACTGCAAGTATAATTATAGTTATGTACTAACAGAAAAAAGGACTAATCCCAGACAATCTTTACAGAATCAATATAATCACAAAAACCTCAATAGAGAAATACTTCCTTCAACTGAAGTAGAGAGAGAACAATAACTGAAGATGTGAAAGTTATTTGAAATATGAGAAAAACTTGACATAATGTTGATGGCTGGCCTGAACACAGAAATAAGGAGTGCAGGCAACTCTGTGGAGATGACAAAGGTTCGTGGGAGATTCCAGTTACAAAAGGAAATTTCAGCCTTATAACAATAAGGAACAGACTTTTGTCAACAGCTTGAATATGCCTAGAAGCATAGTATTCCTCCACCTCCAGATATGAATTCAGGTCATACTCTGAGTGAGAGTCAGAGAAGACATTAGAGAATATCCCAACTTCTACATCTAGAATTTTAAAATGATAAATGAGTTGTGCTAAGACAGTGTTTGTGATAATTTGTTAAAGCAGTCAACAAAAAACTGATCTAGTCATTTGATTTTATTTCTATATGGAGACTAGAATTTAAGAGTTAGATAGTTATTATATTTTATCTTCAAGATATTGCTAGAAACTTCATAGTTATACACATCAATACTTTAATATACAATCAAGTATTCCTGTCTATTTGGTTATTAGAAGTACAGCAATATATTAGTTAATACTTAGACGTAATATTCATACAGTTCTGAATGCATACTGTGGTAACTGTATCTATGTTGTTTCTTACAATTTTTGGTCTCTGTTATTCAAGGGAACCAGGGACTCCAACTGAAAACCACTACCCACTACTGTAATTCCAGTAACAACTGGAAGCAGTCCAATCATACAATGACCTTTATCTAAGGATTTTCATGAAAAGAATATCCATTAGATTCTGTTAAGGGATAGTTTCAACAATTAATTGAAGGGTCTCTTAAGTAGTATGTTTTAATAGCATCACTAAAGAAACCATTAAGTCATTTACATTGCAATTCAGTGATTGGGGCATGTATTTTGGTTAAAATAAATAAGTAAATAACAAAAGACTTGAAACAAACAGCGAAAAGAAAACAGATAATTATACACATAAATGAAATTCACAATTATACTATAGAATAAAATTAGAGCATAAAATTCACAATTATACCATAGAATTAAATAAAAAGTTAGGTCTAATAAAAACTTAAGTTCTAGATTTCCTGAATCTTATACATAAACAAACAATAACAACAAACAATAGCAACAAAAAGGTGGCAAAACTTGCATTTGCATTCTATCTGATGTCAGTACTTTATAATTTAACGTTCTCATGTATCCTGAGGTTACTTATGCAGGTATGTGACTCTAGGCGATCTCCATAGTATATTGTGGAAACTGAAAACAAACCAAAAACAATACCCTTTCCCCCTTTAATGAATTCATTATTTTTTTTAAGTACAATGTAGTAGCAGCCTCTTTAGATAAGACAGCAGAGAGACTTTGGTTGTTAATAAAAGTTCAGTGGGTGTTTAGAGTCTGGGTGTTTAGAGTAATCATCATATTCTGAAGTCTCCTTCAGATCCTTGTAATTACTATAAAATATCTTTTATGCTTTTATTTTCACACAATATTCATAGCAAGCACATGACCTCAGAGGTTCTTGTTTTTAATACTTGGACTAAGATTGATGCATTATTTTTAGCTATATCATCCCTGTGGCTATAACAATTAACTCATTCTTATAGAGCTATTCTGAAAAACCACTGGGGCTTTAATGTGCCTTCATTCATGAACATAAGAATTTGGCATTTTTTCCACCCTCCAGTGTTAATAAACCATCTCATGCTGCTATCCTTGACTTGCCCACAATCCCTCTGTAGTGGTTGGCACTAAAATTCCAAAACCTTGATTTCAATAATGACTTGTTTCTAGGTTTCTAGGTGAGTACGGAGAACCATTGAATTAGCCATCTCATTTCTTCAGATCAATTCTGATTGGTCCTGACCAAAAATCCCAGATTCACAGTGATTCCATGAGTTCCCTGTGCTTTGGGATAAGGGGGCAGACCTGTGTACACTAATAGTGCCCCCTGGTGGAACTAAACCCCTCATTGCAGGGATGGTAAAGTCAAAGATCCTAAGAGAGAATCAGGAGGGGAGTGTGTGGGGGGGGGCAAATCCTTGAGATTACAATGTTGTGAAATTTATATATAAATAAATTTTTAGAAAATTAATAACGTGTCAGGTTAAAAAAAAAAGAAATAAAAATGTGTGGATAAAGTCAGAGCAGAAACCATAGGGAGAGTTCACAGCATACAGCAAGTGAGGAGACCTAGATGTTCTGTGGTGCCTATGGAGTGTGTGACAGCATCTCCCATTTCTCTCCTGACTGAAAGGAATGTGTCTTGCAGAGAACTGAGATGGTGAATGTAAAGGAATCTAGTTGACATTAGTTGAGGACTCACAGCTACAGGCTGTGAGAGGTGATACCCAGAAGTCCAACAATCCTGCTAAATTTTTGGAGCTATTGGGATGACAGTCCTTTAGGAGTGCAGCTAGTCCTCCAGTGAATCAGTGACCAGGAGACCAAAAGGTGGCCCCAGTACTGCTAGATCCATAACCAGGAAACACAGTCTCGGCAGCCAACAATGCCTGGGCTCACCCAGAGAACCATGAATCCTCAGTCTTAGCCAGTTTTAGAAATATTTCTTTTTTTTTTACCTTTTTTTTTAATTGAAGTCATGTTAGTTTACATCCTTGTTGATATTTAGGAGAATACAGGATCCCCCCTTCAGGTTTTACCATAGGCAGACACAAAGACTGAATAGTCCACTATGCTCCTTTCCTACTTCGTTCTTACCCTTCCCCACTATCTCTCTGGATTCCTCATGAGGTTCTATCCTCAGCTTTCAAGAGTTAATTTTTAGGTTTGACTTTATCTGACCTTTTTGTTTGTCCTGTATTTGTCTTTCTTTTTCTGGGTTTATTCACTTAGAATCCTGTCTAGCTCAAACCAAATTGATGCAAATGGCATGAGTTTATCAGTTTTGATCACTGAGTAATATTACATTGTCTATATAGACCATGTCATCTTAACTCACTGCCCCAGTCCTGATTGTTCTCTTATTCTGACCCTTACAGAAATCCAGAATATCTTGACCATAGAGGAGGCATTTTCCTTCTTTGATTTTAGAGCATTCTTTTAAGAGAACCCACAGTTGCATTTGCTTTTGTTTGCTTGTTTTTACTGTCCCTTTTGAGGTGTAAATCCTTTAAAATTCCTCTTGCCAGTTTTATAATATGAGTCTTTCTTAAGGATCTGGGAACCATCTCTTAGAAATATAAACATTAAGAAGTTTATGTGCCATCTTCCAATTTCTGCAGCAACCTTATATTATTGGAAACTTTGTTCTGAGTTGTAGAACAAATTCTTATTGGAAGAAAAGAATTTCCTTTTCTCTTAGATAAAGTCAATAAGCAAATATAGATGACCTAAGACTCCCAAAGTTCTTCACATTTATCTGATCTTTTGATTCTATGAAGTTGATTTCAAGCTGTATATGGATCTTGCTCCATCTTACAATAACCTTAAAAAAGTGTCTGTTACTAGATTAATTAAGTCTTGTGTATTCATTGCTTGGCTCATTGCAATTTTCTTCTGTTGTGTGGATATATTTTGTCTTCAGCTTTCAGAGTCCATAGAGACCTTATTCTCTTTCTTTCCTTACAATAACACTACATAGGATGCAATTGAAATCATTTTCTGTGTCTTATGTTTAGGTGATATGAATTGTTTTGCACTTTCAACAGGGATTGAAGAAAAGAATTACTTTCCTAGCTTCAGGGACTTAGAGTTTGCTTTTCAATTCTTTCTAAGAAGTGATAAAAAAAAATCTTAGCACACTCTACTATTTGCCTCTTCTGATTTACTCTTCCATTTTTTATCTGTTCCCTCTCTTCCCTTTCCTCCTCCTGTCTCTGTCCTTTCTAATTTAGATTACACTCCTAACAATATCTCTTCAAGGCAAGAGTTTTTCCTCAAAGGGAGCTTTTGTTTGAGAGTTTCAAGAATTCACGTTCCTTAGTCAGCAGTTGCTCTTTCTAACCCTCTGGCTCAAATTTCCAATATTCAGTTGTAAATTATAACTTGTGAAATTTTGTCAATTATGGTTGCTTTACCCAGATGATGCCACATGTTTTCCACTGACAAAATGCTAGATACTTTCCTCTAAAGTTCGCAGTGTGGAGTCCTGTTGCTGTCTTTCTGATTGCTCTGGCAAAATATCTGTTTCCACTCAGGTCTTTATCTGGAGGAGACTGGTACATAATGCACTCACTTTTATGATTCCTTGCTGTAATGACTTGAGTCATGGTCCCTAAAGTAATATTGAAGTCCTAACGTCCAATACATGTTAATATGACCTTACTTGGGGAAAAAAAAAAAAAAGATGGGGTCACCCAGAGTTTTAATTGGAAATAAAACCTTGCTGAACCCTTGTCTTTAAATTTCTTACTCTAGAACTGAGAGACAATAAGGAAGATGTTATTGAGACCTCTTAGTTGTACACATGGCTGGACTCAATTAAAGCTTCTATATAAACTCTGTCTGATGGGAGGATGCAGAAATCTACTCATCTTGTATCCTATAAATATAAGCCAAATGAGTAAGTTCCCTCCATGTTTAACCTGGAGTTTACCAGTCTAGAGTGCCCTGCTTCTTTCTTAAGCCTCTCCTTGCTCTCCATCTATGGGTTACAGTTTCAGATTTCATGCAGGAAAACCAACAATTGACAAAGTGAAAATAGAACTGCGGAGATTATTTTTACTCACCAATTCAAAGATAATTAATAAACTGATGCTTGCCCTTACGTTTTAATGACTAAAAGATAATAATCATTCGGAACAATACAACTATAAATGTGAGTGCTTTGCATATTGGAATGAAATAAGTGAATACACCAAATGTTGCGCCCTAAGCATTGAACAATGTATCATCTTACCTTGTCATAAGAAGGAAAAAAATGATTCCATCAATATCAATATTTGCACTAACCTTTTTATTTCTAATAATATAATTTTCAGTTAACTTCCCAGGGTAAAAAAATAAATAATAGTGAAAAAAAATATATTTGTGTGCAACTAATAGCAACTCTTCTATAAGGAAGCAGATTGAAGTCATCACAAAAGGTCATGAAGGTCAGACAACCTCACATCTGTGTGTCTGTGTGCATGTGCATGTGTGTACATATGTGGAAGTGCATACTATTTTTGCAAGATTTTTAAGGAAAAAAATAGGGAAGTATTTGCATAGAATCATTTTTCTAAAGTAATTTGAACAGAATTGAAGACACTACCACTTGCCCAATTTCCCACAATGAAAGATCTATCTACATTTTTCTAACATATTTTACAAACTTGGAAATGAAAGTTAAAACATTTACATTCTCTAAGGAATGCAAACTACTTGCTAATATTTTATGTTAAATGAAAGATTTCACTGAAAAATAAATTTTAGTTTAATGTTACATATTTTATATGTAAAGCATTACTGAATTATAATTTTCAATTGTTACCTAAAATAATTTTTCTGATTAAATATTGTATGTATTGTATAGGACAATACAATTAAATATTGTATGTATTGTATAGGAATTTTTAAAAGATTGGGTTTCTTTTTTTTTTGATAAGACAGGATTTTACAAATATTAAAAACTGCCAGTGGAAATATTTGGAGATATATAATCCTTTTTAAAGTTTTTTCATTTGTCATAGATATAAAAATTAAAGTTACTGGACACTTGGATTTTCACATCTCTATTGAGAAAATTTTTCAACATATGACTAATTTCTCTCAAATAATAGAAACATTCTTTAATGCAAAACAAAAATGAAAGAAAGAAGCATACCTTCAAAATGTCCAAAAGTTAAGTTTGGCTGGTCATTTCAAATGTAAATTTACTATCTGGCTAAACAACTGAGATAGCATTTTTTAGTGATAAACTTTATTGTTTATGTCATAATACATGTTGCAGCGCAATGTAAACACAGTCACCTATGTGCTACAAAATAGATCTTAGTGAGCAGTTATCTTAGTTTCCTTTACATCATCTCAGAAATGATTATATAAATTCTAGTGTGTATATATACACGATGGAATATTACTCATCAATTAAAAATAACAAATTTGACAATTTCATAACAACATGGATGTATTTAGAAGAAATCATATTAGCAGAAACAAGCCATAAAGAAAAAGACAGAAACCAAATGGTTTCACTAATATATGGGATATAGTGAAGAAAATAAACAAAAGCCTTGAGGAAAAGTCAAAACAAGCTAAGTACCAAACTGAAGCACACAACTTTGAGCAGGAGGGAAAGGGGGGGAAGGGAGGGGAGGGTGAGGGGGGGACAAATCCTTGAGATCACAATGTTGTGAAATTTACATATAAATAAAAAATTAAATAAAAAATTCCAGTTCTGTGTAAAGCTTGTAAAACAAGAGCTTATCTGTTGTTATAGTGAAAATAAACAGATGAATAGAATGCTAACATTCACCTGTATACAAACCCAGTTTTTAAGTAATAGGTGAATCTTTACTGTTAGAAATTTCTAACTACTTTCCACTTTTGTGTTATGGTGGAGTAAGCATAGACTTTCAATCCACCATTGAGGTCAGCCTGAACTCTGGACAACCTCAGATTGCTGTCCTTGACTTTCTAATGCCACTTCATGCTCTGTGATTTGATGTAAAAGGAGTTTGCTATTTCAGGAGCCCAACCTTATAAAATAATTTCTATTTTATCAGCATTTCACAATTTTGAAAAGAAACATATTTTATAGGAATGACAATGTGATGATTACATCACAGCCTAATTTTTGGAACAAAATTACTACTAAATTTAATTTGTCTTAACTAGTATAATTTGCACTGATGCTTATATTTGTTAGAGTTGTTCTTTTCATTGTTGTTTTCACTCTGCGTTTTAATTCAAACTTATAAACATTTGTCAGCATTCAGCAATACTTCACTATAGCATAAAATTAGTGGTGGGAAAAATAACTAAAAGTTCAGCAGTAAATAATATCATAAATGCAAAATGGCCAACAGAGTTTCAAGGTCTGCTGAGATAATGAAGACTGTGGTTCCAAAATGTTGCCAAGTCACCTGGAAAATAAAATGTGAATAGAGACATGATAATGAAAATATAGAGATGGAAAACTTAATTGAGCTGAGATCCATTTGTTTCAGATTCCAGTGCCTTTTTCTGACAACCTTGTAAATAGTAGCATGACACTATTAAAATTTTATATCATTTCACAAAAAGCATTGCTTGCTACTCTCTAAGAAAGCAATACTAGTTTTAGACAGAATGAAAACAAAATAAGACTTGCAAGTTTAAAATTAATGAATTGTATTTCCAAATTTACAGAAGAAATCATAAATACGGGGGTCTTGTGGAATGTTGCATTCCTAGTTTATGGAAAAATATGTACTTTATATATACAGTATATATTGTATATGCATATAATATACATGTGTGTATATGTAGTGTATATCTATAAATATATATTTTTTCCTACAAACCCCAGAACATTATATATGGTATATTGTGATATATCCATCATATTGTGATATACTGTATATATATATATCATATATATATATACATATATAGACTCAAATATATAGGTACTACATATATATATATATATATATATATATCACATGTTTGGAGTTTGTAGGGAGTTGCAGGGAAAAATAAAACCTGTAAATGTTATGACAAATATCAGAAATATTAGGCAACACGAGTTGTTAGCAAAATCTTTTATCAGACATTTTGGGCATCACTCAACTACTATCATATTTTGTCTGACTACAGATTTTTGGACTTAACACTTTGATGAAACCAATTATTCAGAGGGTAGTAATCAGGCCCCTTGTTAATACATGTGCTAAAAGTCATGATCACCAGATTTTGATCTGCTCATCATTGAAGTGATATGTTGTAGGACAACAGGTTTATTCAGAAATCTTGTTAGGAACTATAAGACAAGGCATTAAAAAAAAAAAACCTATTTGGATTGATAGAATTTTAGTTTTATATACATCAAATAGAAAAACTATACACATAGCCATAGGCATTCTGGTCACATAGTAATGATATTGCTTAACAGTAAAATGATTTGTCTCCAGATTTTAAAAAAAATGAATTAAACATTTTATAAATCTTTGCTTTAAATTTACTTAAAATTGGTAGCCTTTTGATATAACAAAATTTAATTAAGTGGATAATGGGCACGGGGGAGCACACAGGGAGTTGTTCACCTACTGGGTGGTGAAAGATTCAATATTTTATGCTCCCTGAATCTACACATATTCATGTCTCTATGGAGATAATATTAAAAATTAATCATCCTGCTCTGAGGAATGAAATATTCTATGTACAATGTCAGAAATATTACAGTAGTAAACTCCTGATAATACAGTTTTGTACACATATATGATAATATATGCTTGTATGCATAGATTTTTGCACATGTTTACATATATAGACAATAAGCCATGCATACATAAAATTTGTTTGGTTATTTGCTTGTTTATTCATTTACTGCAAAGTTATTTTTAGAGTGAAAGTGCAGGTCATACCATCAAAGGTATAGTAATAGGTATTACTTTTTGAAGGTACAAAAGTGAAAAAAACCTCATACACTATGCTTCTCACAATAAAGGCCTTTACTTTCTTCCCCTCCCCCCTTTTTTTACATATATGTAGTCCCCATAATTCTACTTTTTATCTATTTTTGACTTAAAATTTTTTTTTCTGTTACCTCTAGAGACTAGTGCTTTAAAAGGATTAGGGGAATTGCATTAACATGGCTAAAATCTGCTATTAGTATAATGGAAACTTTGAGTCTTTGGTAGTGAGGGTGAAGTGATAGCTTACATCAGTGAAGGTGTGAACCTAAACCTCTAAGCGGATAAAGAGATGGAGCTTCAGAAAAGAGGAACACCTCCTATCTTTCTAGCCCCCTCTGGCACACTGGAGGGTGGGAGACAGCACATCTCTCACCTGTTACCCAGCTTCCTAACCTCTTTGGAATGTCTCAAGAGACATATGAACTATTAGTCATGACTGTTGCCCCCCAAAGTAAATTCCCCTTGTTATCTTGCCTCCCCACATCCTCCCTGCTGCATGTCATATATGCTTTGTTATTTCCTTATTACATCATTGTACCATTTCCTTGCTAAGGTATAAAAGTGGTAGCTCAACTTCATTAAATTTGAACCTGGACATGCTTCCCAGGATCCCTGTTCTGTGGGCTATCCTCAAAGATCGCTATCCATCTCTTCTGTCTCAATTTCTTCTTCATTCCACACCTGACTCTTAACAGTGCTTTCAAAGGGATTAGGGAAATTGCATTAACATGGTTAAATTCTGCTATTAGTTTAAGGGAAACTGAGTTTTTGGTGGTGGGTGTGAAGTGGTAACTTGCTTCAGTGAAGGTTTGAATCTAAACCTCTAAGACATACAGTGCTAGTAATCAATGAAAATAAATAGTTAAATTATAGAAGCATTTTCAGCATTTTGGAAATATGCACATGAAATAAAAAAGATCACCATTGGTATATACAAATGTGATTATCAAAATAGAAATGGATTCCTGAGCTATATACATGACTTTGTGAATTATTTTGTGTTTTTAGATGTCATTTCACTGTGTAATGATAGTATATAATATAACTATTGGATAAAAATTAAAAATGAATTAGAATTAGTTATACCTTAAATATTTGGTTAAATAAAATATTTTCAATTATATTAGTAGTTACTTTACATTTAAGTATAATCATCTTATATGAGATCAAATTCATTAATCTTATTACAATTACTTAATATAAAGATTTGGTATCTCTAATATAAATTTTTTGTAATTGGCCATGTTAAAGTAGATTAAGATTTAATTAAAAACAATTATTTTCTTTAAAATATTTTGTTTGTTTTCTACATATTTTGACATTATAATGTTCTATCAATAATTTGAAATATATATTATATAAAATAAATTACATCATAGTCAATAAAAATTAGTGCAAAGATCTAAATTTAAGCGCAAATTTATTTACACCTAAAAATAGATTTGTGAATAGTTACCAATGGAAGAATTAGTCTCAAGAAACTTTTGTATATATTGAAACTTGAGCTTACTTTGTATTTTTATTATTTTCAATTCCTTTTCAAGTAGACTTTCAAGTAGATTGCAGTAATGATAACTTGTGGAACATGAACATTTTGATGTACAATTAAAGAAAAATACTATTAAAAGGCATCCATGGTCATAAGTTATGATAGAACAAGTAAAATTTAAATATTTAATAATGCTAAGCAAATGTATTGGTAATTTTGACAGGAAAATCTGTTTTTGATGATCTGGTACCAACTCATCTGTCTTTCTGTAATATCTGATCTTTGTTCAATTAACAACCAACAGAAACAAATTCTTTACCAGATGGGTGGCTTTTGGGTGGGTATGCTGTAAAACATATACCTAAAGGATGTGACCCTGATTTCTGTACCATACACAATGCTGTGAATCAATTTATCTCTATTGAAAAAAAAAAAAGTATCAATCCATAGTGAGACAAAATTAAAGTTCAAAACAAAGATGCAAAAGCTAAAACAAGAAAATATATGATTTCCCATTTTTAAAGGGATGATCGGAGCATCATTTTTAGGAATGTAGAGAAAATGGAAAATAGCCAAATTCAGTGGTGTGGCTTTACACAACTATATGTCTGACTCTGTCTTATCTCTGTAAGATTAATGTTAATACAAGGTAAAAAGGCAGATTTAATCATTATAATTATTTCAACTTATTAAACTAATTTAATATTTAGACTTTGCACTTAATCTCTGCTGATCTTTATATCTTTACTTGATCTTGTCTTCATTTGCTGCAAATGGGTTCTCATTCCATCATTGATACAACCACAATTTCCTGATTCTCATTTCAGTCTGGCATTATCACTCATTCAACTTTTTATTATATTAAAGTCTTATATATTCAAGTGTAGTTATGTATTTAAAATTCATGTGGTGATGGTTTTATTTTACAATCTTGTTTCAATATTAAAATATTTCATTATTTTTATTTGTTATTATCTTCTGAATTTAAGTGCTCATATTAGCTAATTGTTAAAATTAGCATGTAAAATCATACAGATGTGCAAGTTAGCACATGATGTCTGTACTAATACCTGTGGCATGGGTCCTCTTTGCTACTATGTCTTCTTACTACCAACATCTGCCTCTTTGAGGACTTTCTAGAATCCTTGAAGGTCAGACTAAGAATGTTAATAGGGTCCCTGAGATCAGTCCTTTATTTTTGATAGAACTTATTAGGTATATAAACATCCCAGATGTTCTATTCCTTGCTGGGGGGACTTTGATGCATTTTCTCAAACATTTTCTAAAGGTTTCAAGCACTTTGGACTTCCATGTGCTCTCAGCGACCAATATCCCTTCCATTGATTCATATACCACTCGTCCTGAATAAGTTTTGGTTTTTTTTTTTTTTTTTTTTTGGTGGGGATTCCTATCCAAATAAACTCCTTCAAATCTCTGTTTCAGAAAAAGCTCTCTGGAATTCAGACCTTGCTCATTTATGCACACATACACAAACACTAAGACATAAGAAACCTATTTTTTTGCTTTTTTAGGGTTAACAGTCCAAGTGACATACTTAGAAACAAGGATCTCCCTAATATATTGTTTGTTCCTTTAGTTTAAATAATTCAGATATATTTATCTAAAAATTCATAAGATTAAAAAAATAATAATAAGTTTTGATTTTGTTGTTCTATTAAAAATAATGTTTCAGTTAAGTATTTATTTGTTTTGATTTTGGTATTCTATTAAAAATAATGTTTCAGCTAAGTATTCATTTGTGTTGAGTTCTTTTAAACAGAAAATATTTGTATATTAGACCACATTTAAGTCAAGTGATAAGATGATACAGGAGAATTACTATTCTGTGATTTTTTTTATTCTGTAATTTTTTTTTAATTTTTAAAATTTTTTTGTGGAAAGAAAGCAAGTTACATACAGATAGATATACATATTAAAATACCATAATTACAAAATTATAACCATGCAAAATAATATATTATTTACTGATGTGTGATTTAAAAGTTTCAAACACCACAGGAATGACAAACATCAAATCCAGTGTACTGATTATTATTTCTGGGAATATATAATGGTGGATAGAATAGAAGAGATGTCCACAGAGAATGTCAACTATCTCTGTGATGGCAGTTTTTTTAATTTAATTATTTTTTTTTAATTTTGCATATATATGTGTATTTATATTTATATTACGTTATTGTATACCAGGGCTTTCCCACTTTCCTAACACCTGTTAACCATCTTACACTTTGGTGTCCTCTGCCTCCAATTGCCTTCTTCTCCCTTGACCTCTCTTACTCCATTGTTCAGTCCCATTGGTTGTTTCTATTTTTTCTTATTCATTTGTTTGTTTTTCCCTATATCCATCATTTAAGTGAGACCATCCTATATTTCTCTTTTTCTTTTTGGCTTACTTCTGCTAATATGAGTCCTAGTTCCATCCAGGTTGCTGCAAATGACGTTTGTCCTCTTCAATTTATGTGTAGTATTCCATCATGTACATATACCACATTTTTTTTAGCCAATCATCTGTTTTGGGGCATTTGGTTTGTTTCCAAACCATGGCAATTGTAAACAGAGCTGCAATAAACATGCACCTACAGGTGTCCTTTTTGATTAGTGATTTCATGCTCTCTGGGTAAATTCCCAGTAGTGTGATTGTTGGGTCATATGGTAATTCCACTTTCAATTGTTTGCTTGTCCTTCACACAGTCTTCCGTAGTGACTGGACCAGTTAGCACTCTCAACAGCAGTGTAAGAAAGTTCCTTTTTCTCCATATCCGCACCAGCACTTGTTGTTGTCCATTTTATTTATATGGACCATTCTTACTGGTGTAAGATAGTATCTCAGTGTGGTTTTAATTTGCTTTTCCCTGATAATAATGTGGAGCAATCTTTTATATGCCTATTAGCCATTTGTATCTCCTCTTTGGTGAAGTGTCTTTTTAGTTCTTCTCCCCATTTTTTGACAGAGTATTTATTTTGTTTTTGTTGAACTGTAGAAGTTCTTTGTGGATCTTTGTTATCAGACCCTTGTCACTTGTCAGGAGGGCAAAAATTTTCTCCCAGTCCTTTGGGTTTCTTTTGATTTGTTTATTGTCTCTTTTGTTGTACAGATACTTTTTAGTTTGATATAGTCCCAGCTGTTTATGTTTTCCTTCATTTTTTTTTGCTGGCCATAGTTGTTTCCCCAAATGGATTTCTGAAGTGAACTTCATGAAGGGTTTTGCCCAAGTTTTCCTCTATGTATTTTTTAGTTGCAGGTCTCACTTCCAAGTCCTTTGTCCACTTTGAGTTGATTTTCATACAATGTATGAGGGTGTTGTCCTGGTCAAATATTTTGCATGTCTTGATCCAGTTTTCCCAGAATGATTTACTGAAGAGACTATCCTTGTCCTAGAGTATGTTTTTTGCCCCTTTGTCAAAGATTAGTTGACCATAGATGTGTGGTTTTATTACTAGGTATTATATTCTGACCATTGGTCTGTCTGTTTTTGTACCAGTACCATGCTGTTTTTAGTCTTACAGCTTTGTAGTATAGTTTGAAGTCTGGAAGAGCAATACCTCCATTCTCTCTTCTGTTTGTCAAAAGGGTTTTGAATATTTAGGGTCTTTTGTTGTTCCATATGAATTTCAGCAATTTTTGTTCTATCTCTTTAAAATATGTCATTGGGCCTTTACTGGAATTGTATTGAATCTGTAGATTGCCTGTGGTAGCATGGGAATTTGATAATGTTGATTCTTCCAATCCATGAACAGAGAGTGTCCTTCCATTTTTTAACATCATCTTCTATTTATTTTAAGAATATTTTATAGGTTTTTTTTTTTATAGGTCTTTTACTTCTTTTGTTAGTTTTATTTCCAAGTATTAAATTTTCTTTGGTGCAATGGTAAATCTAGTGCTTTTTAAAAATTTCTTCTTCTTCTTTTGATTGATTCTTTGTATATATGAATGCTTGATTTTTGTGTGTTGATTTTGTATCCAGCTACCTTACTGGATTGGCTTTTTATTTCAATTAGTTAGCTTTTCTGTCTATTTTTCTGGGTTCTCTACATCATCTTTGTATAATGATAGCTTTATTTCTTCTTTCCCTATTTGGACTCCTTTTATGTCTTTCTCTTATCTTATTGCCCTTGTTAGGACTTCCAGAACTATGTTGAAAAGGAGTGGAGAGAGTTGCATCCTTGCCGGGTTCCAGACCTTAGTTGAAATGGTTTCAGTTTTTCCCCATTGAGGATGCTATTTGCTGTGGGTTTGTCATATATAGCTTTTATATGTTGAGGTATATTACTTTTATACCAATTTTTTCCAGGGCTTTCATCAGGAAAGGATGCTGAATGTTATCAAATTCTTTTTCCGCATCTATTGGTATGATCAATATGGTTTTTGTTTTTGTCTTTGTTGATGTCACTACATTAATTATGGTGGTTGATTTTTTGGAGTTGAAACATCCCTGTGCCCCTGGAATGAATCCCACTTGATCATGATGAATAATCCTTTTTGTGCAATTTTGGATTTGGTTTGCCAGGATTTTGTTTAGGATTTTTGCATCTGTGTTCTTTAGTGAAATTGGTCTGTAGTTCTCTTTCTTTGCACTATCTTTATTTGGTGTTGGAAATAGTGTAATTCTTGCTTCATAGAACGTATTTGGTTGCTTTCCTTCTTTCTCAATTTTTTGAAAGAATTTTAATAGTACCAGTGTTAGTTCCTCATTGAAAGTTTGGCAAAATTCATTTGTGAAACCATCTGGACCTGGGCTCTTGTTTCAAGGAGAGTTCTGATAACTGTCTCAATTTAATTACTTGTGACTGACCTGTTTATTCTCTATTTCTTCTTTGTTCAATTTTGAATGACTGTATTTTTCTAGGAATTTGTCCATCTTTTAAAGGT
>PVHY01010796.1:23039-50493 GCA_004024945.1 Uropsilus gracilis
TTTTTTTTTTTTTTTTTTTTTTTTTTTTTTTTTTTTTTTTTTTTTTTTTTTTTTTTTTTTTTTTTTTTTTTTTTTTTTTTTTTTTTTTTTTTTTTTTTTTTTTTTTTTTTTTTTTTTTTTTTTTTTTTTTTTTTTTTTTTTTTTTTTTTTTTTTTTTTTTTTTTTTTTTTTTTTTTTTTTTTTTTTTTTTTGCATATAGATGTTCCTAGTAGTCTCTAATTATCTTTTGGATTTCTGCTGGGTCTGTTGTAATATCTCCCTTTTCATTTATGATCCTGTTTATTTCAGTTTCTCTCTTCTTTTCTTTGTAAGCCTTGCAAAGATTTATCAATTTTATTTATTTTTCCAAAGATCCAGCTTTTGGTTTTGTTTATCTTCTTGATGATTTTTGGGGTTTCTTTCATTAATCTCTGTTTTTATTTTTGTTATTTCTAGTCCTCCACTGGGTTTAGGGGTTTTGTTATTGCTGTTGCTCTTTTTATAAGTCTTCAAGTTGGGGGATTAGAGTATTTCTTTGAGCTATTTCATTTTTTTTTTAATTTGGGACTGTGTTGTTACGAATTTTCCTATTAATACTGCTTTTGCAGCGTTCCACATATTTTGTGTCATTTTGTCATTTGTCTCCATGTATGTTTTAATTGCTTCTTTGATTTCTTATTTTACCCAGTGATCTTCCAAAAGTCTGTTGTTCAGTCTCCATGTAGTGTTTACTCTCCTTATTTTCTTTTCATTGCTACTTTTTAGTTTGATGACTTTATTATCAGAGAAAAAGGTTGGTATTATTTTAATCTTTGTGTATTTGTTCAGTTTTGTCTTGTGGTCAAATATAATGTCAATTTTAGAGAATGAAACATGTGCATTTGAAAAGAAAGTGTATTCTTTTCCTTGGGAGTGTAGTGCCTGTATTAGGTCCATTTGGTCTAGATATTCCTTTAAAGCTTTTGTCTCTTTGTGTAGTTGCTGTTTTGTTGATCTGTCTTTTGTTGAAAGTGGCATGCTAAAATCTCCTACCACATATATATTCTCACCAAAATTTGATTTCAGTTCTACTAGTAGTTGTTTTATGAATTTTGGTTCTCCCTTATTAGGCACATATATGTTGATTACTGTTATGTCTTTTTTTTTTTTTTGGTGGATTGACACTTTAACCATTAGGTAGTGGCCATCTTTATCTTTTGTCACATTTCTTACTTTGAAGTCTGCTCTGTCTGATATAAAAATGGCAACCCCTGCTTTCTTGTGGGGGGCATTTGCTTGTAATATAGTTTTCTAGCCCTGTACCTTCAGTCTATGCTTATCCTTAGAGATCAGACGTGTTTCTTGGAGGCAGCAGAATGTTGGTTTTGTTTTCTGATCCAGTCTGCAGCTCTTTGGTTTTGATTGCTGAATTTAGATCATTGGCATTTAGGATGACTATTGATGTTTGAGATTCAAACATTTTCCTGGTGGTTATTTTGGGGTTTTGATTTGGTTTCTTTTTGTTTGTTTGTTTGTTTCATTTGTTCTTCTTATGGCTTGATCTTGAGGCCTCCTGCAAAATTTCTTAGAGTGGGGGTTTAGTTTAGTGGTAGCAAATTTCTGGAGACTTTGCTTGTTGGAGAAGGTTCTAATTTTTCCTTAATAGAGGAAGGATAGAGTTGCAGGGTAGAGTATTCTTGGCTGGCACTTATTTTCTTGGAGTTTTTTGTAGATGTGACTCCATTCTCTCCTGTTTCTTCTGAAAAATCTGAGGTTAGTCTAATGTATTTTCCTTTGTACATTATCTGTTTCTTTTCTCTAGCCATTCTCTCATTATTTTTTCCTTATCTTGGGTTCTTGGAAGTTTTACGTTGATGTGTCTTGCTGTATTTTTTCTTTCATTAAAGTAATTTGGTGTCATTTTTGCTTCCTGTATGTCTATTTTCATTTCTTTCTTCAGATTTGGGAAGTTCTCTATTATTATATTGAAAAGACCTTAAGTTCCCTTGAAATTCTCCTCTTCTGGGATTCCTATTACTCTTATGTTTATTTTCTTTAAGGAATCTGACATATATCTGAGCTTTTCTTCAGTCTTCTTACTTTGTTTTTCCTCTCTTTTTCTTTCTTTGTCTTCTCTATTTCTGTATCCTCAAGTGTGCTTATTTGTTCTTCCATTTCATCTAATCTGCTTCCCTGGCTTTTCCTCGGATTTTTAAGCTCATCTATTGCAACTCTTAAATCCTGGGTCTCCTTCAATTTCATTTTTAGGGATTCATTTTCATTCTTCAGTTTATTGATTGTTATACATATTGATGTTTTCTTTTTTATATTTCCCTACTTCTTCCCTTAGTGCATTAAATGTTTCTATCATTCTGTTTCCTTTTTTTCTGATTCTTCTCTTATCTGTTGGAGTGCATTTAGCATGTTGATTTTGGAATCAATGAGATACACACAATTTCTTCAATGTCTTCCTTGGTGTTTTCTGGAGATTGTTTTTTCTTTGGTGGTGATGGATTATTTCCTGTAGGGCTTGCTTGCACGCCCACACTTTTTCTCCTTACTGTGTTTTGCTTTCTCTCTTGTTCTACATCTTGAGAAACCATGGTTCTGGTGTTGGTTGTCATGCTGATAGCAATGTTTTCCGGTGATTTCCGGCTTCTCACCTGGGGAGTGAAAGGTAGGGCAGGTTCCTTCAGGAACTTGCATGAAGGGAACAGCTCTCTGGATCTGCTGCAACAGTGACCCAAGGAAGAGATCCTCCCAAAGACCTGGTGCCGACACCAGTGATCTGGCATCTCTCGATAAAATATTTTTTGCTAAACAGTATGGTGCAGTGAAGGAGTTCCAGAAACAAATGTTTTCTCAAAATTAATATATGGTTCTTGATTATTTCCTAAAGTCTTACATCTAAAAAAGTTATATTTCTCTTTGAGAGATGAAATAAATCACAGAAATACTCTAACACTTAAAAAATGAAAGTGTTATGAATATTGTTCAAAGTCAGATGCAATATCTTGTGAGCACATAAGTGAATAGGTCTAGAATAATCATTGAAATAGTATATTTGAGTAGCTATTCAGCAATTCATGAAAAATCAGTGAAAAATTATTTGAAATTAAATTTTATGTGGTTTATTCACAAGTTTTACCTTTCCTTTTTTCTTTTTTCTTATAATGTGATAGATGTGAAATCTAAACTATGGAAATATCTATGCAGTCAAAGATGTGATGCGATGCAATATTTTAGTCCCTTTACATCCTTTATTAAGTTAGCAAACTCTTGATAGGGGGACATATTTCTCACATACCCATATCCTTGATTGACCACTACCTTTAATTTCCTGGTACTGGACACAAACAAATTACCAGTAGAAACTACTTATTATTGCATTTTCCCTGGTTATTCATTAAATACTAACCAAAACAGAAAAAAAGAAAATTATTTGGTATATTTGTGCAATTAATATCCTTCTATCTTAAATTCCAAATCCTTTTCTTTTTATAGTTAAAATATATTTTTGGTTTAAAAGGTTTAGTTATTCTACATTTCTAACTATTTTTTTTTTTGCCTCAGTGTTTTAAAGGATAACAAAAATTGTTGTTGGTTTTTTTTTTTTAAGCTTGATTCCAGATTATTATTAATGCCTTTAATTCCTTTAGATAGACTTCTGGTTTATAATAATAGATAAACAATTATATATCCAGTGAGGACTTTTCTGTTTCCACTAAACACCTGAAAAATTTTAATAAGGGCATATAAGATAGACAACATATTTTTCCTCTCTCAATAAAAAGATACATTAAATTTAAAAACATAGGAAGAGTAATGCATAAATAGTAATGTGCTTTGATTTTATTCAAGAAAAAGTTAACCCTGTGCCTATGAAAGGGCGGAAAAGAGCTCTCATTCCTTTTCCAGTGCCTTCTTTCTTTACATGAACAGGAACACCAGAAAGCCAGTCATTGATGTCAGAAAAAATGTGCTTAATACAACTATTAAAGTATTTAGACATATATTATGCAATAAAGTAAAAGAGTAGGAAGTATAGATACAGGAAATATCAACAATCCCATGAACCTTAGAATTTACCATCTCTGCAAGTATGTGGCTGGGGCTAAGAACAGATGCTACTTTTTTCATGACAAAGCTAGGAAAGAATCCTGAATTTTAACAACTGATGTTTATATTGCTTTTATGGTCCATCAATTCATTTTAACTAAGAATCAATCAGTGGTGGGAATTATAAAAATGTCTCGGACAGTATGGAATAAAGATGTTCATAACTTTAATCATCAAATATATTTTATATCAATGATTACAAACTATTAAAATAGACTATCCTTTGTAGGATAAGACTACTTTTAGTTCATTTAAAATGAGTTAGAAACGGAATGCCTTGAGAACCTTTAGCATTATTCTATGGATTATTCCAACACAAGACAGTATATTAAGGACCTTTGCCTAAGTGTCTGATTAAATTAGATTTTTCAATTTTTTATGAGCTATTTGACTCCCTCTAATCAGAAGAGGCCTACTCTTCCAAATGTTTATGTAGGTACAAAGCACTTGCTAAGAACCAGGCATCAAAATTTCCAATTTTTTCACAACCTCTCTATAAGATAGGTAAGTGGTGATAAGATTCCATTCTAACTCCATTACCCATATACAGAAGAATAAATGAGCAGGATTTTCTGGTGTTTTAGAATCAGCTGTCATCAACAAACTGGCACTTCATTTAATATTTTATATATATATTATATTTTGTATTCCATATAATATTTTAAATGGAATTTAATGTTACAAATAAATTTAGGTTCTTAGAATTTATATTAACACTATAACACAAATGTTTTCTGTTTGTAAATATCAGCACTTAATTTATAAATTCGACCTATTATTGCATCTTAAGTATATGAATGATCACGTTAACTATTTCTATATAGCTAGAAACAATTTTTTATAATTAATATTGAAATTATAAATTATGTTTTTAGTGTAAATGAAAGTCAGAACATAGAAATTTGAGTTCATAAGGTTTAAATACATTGATATATTTTTAATGAGAACTTAACAAATAAAAGAATTTCAAATTCATAAAATGCCCTATCAAGGATCATATTACACTTACTTTCCTAGTCCTTTCTCACTTAACTCTGTGATGCATTGATTTAACCAGTATGATGATATTAAAAATGAATGTTTAGTGTTCATGCTAGTTGACAGGTATTTTATTAAATAGTTTACATATTATGACATTTAAATCTCATTTTACAGATGATAAAACTGAGATATAAATATATAATAGACTTACCAAAACCTTCTAAGGAAAAAAAGAACAAAATGTTGATGCAAAAATATTGCAACTGGCTAGAGACTTTTATTTGATGGCAAGCTAAGCAGACACTTCACCAAAGACATATAAATGAACAAGCCTCTGAGAATATGCTTTACATCATATGCCATGTTGTCTTGAATTAAAACCCCAGCAATTGAGTATTTTTACACACACACACACACACACACACATATACCACATCTCTCTCTATATATATGTATATATATATGTATATATATATATATATATAATATATATATATATATATATATATACTATATATATATATAGTGGAACCAAAGTCATTGTTCTTGCACAAGTTTCACATACACATAAAGGTTCACAGTTCCAGAAATCATTATTAGTGCAAGATACTGAAGACTTCCAGTCAGCATTGCTTACTGTAGCAGAACAACAGATCCTGACAATAAATGAGTTACTTGGAAGAGACACAGATACATCTAGGAACACACATATCATCTGCTCACCTTGTTGAGATCAATTACACTGTGAACTGGGCAATAAGCTAATTTCTTACCATAAGCTGCCTATTCATCTACACCTATGTGGATTCTAAACATAGAATATTAGAAAAATCCCTAAAACTTCAGGATGTAGGATTTTATTATAGCCTATGCTTAAAATTGTCTTCTGGAGACACATACCCTATTCTTTTTATTTCCCTACTGGGTTCATCATTGACGAAGTAAAGTAGAAAGTTAAATGAAAATATATGTTATCTCTTGATATTATTTTTTTGCTACAGAACCTAGCAACCAACCAATAAATAAATAACAGAAGTGCTGAAAATTAAAGTTCTATGTTACTCTCTATTAGTTTTAACAACCAAAGTGATTTGAATATGAAGAAAATAATACTATAAATATTCTAATATAAAGTTTTTATATGTTCTGACTCAAATGAGTATGATTTTAAAAAGTTAGAAAAAAACTTCAATTTTTTTTCAATTTGTAATTGAAATCTGTCTGTGTACTTTTGAGACAATTTCTTTATAATAAAACCTAGTGTTTTATTAACTCTGAGAATCATTATTTCTCATGTTGTTTACTTTCAATACATGAATATGCTGTTAAATATGTATTTGAAAAATCAGGCAAAGTATATATCTTGGGACAATATTTGATACTTGGTAATATTAAGTAGTCAATAATAATAAATAGCCACCATTTTCTTTTGGAAAGTCAACAATTAATAAACTAACTACAAATGACAGTAATTGTGAATAAATATACCAATTTAAAGTGTCAATTAGTGATAGATTTCTGTTCATATTTACATGTGGAGGTATAATCATATTATTCTCTTGAAAAGAAGACAAAAAGCAAACTTTTGACCTCAAGTAACCTTTATCTACATTCCATTCCAAAAAATGGAAATAATTGTGAAATAGTATAGGGTTATATTATTTTCCATGGGCCACTTCTTTTCTCTTAAAAAATGTGTGAAATTCTCACAAAGTACTTGTTTAACTTTTTACCTTATTATTAGGATAAACAATATTAAACTCACTCTCCTTCTATTTATACTCTTGCTTTGTTGTGTATCATTGTAATTTCCCAAATACAGAAGCATAGCTGTTATAAAATCATACGAAGAACACTTACTCTGAAAGAGTCCATAATAGCTTTAACTGCTAATTTCCAGTCTCAAATTTTGTTCAAACCACAAGTGATCCATGATAATTTCAGATCTATAATTAGAATTGAGACATAGTTTAGTGTCATAATTTAGCAGAAAATACTTTTTCAAAAAAAAAATACTTTGAGTATGAATTGCTATTCCCATTTAAAACCAACCTTCATTCAATTGAAAAAGAATAAAGAAAAGTGAAGTGAAAATATATTTACTCAGGATATGTCTAAAATTTGATATATGTACTAAGTACCTCACATGCCAATTACTGATCACAACTAAAACATTCTTTTAAAACTCTAGCTTTTCATTTTGGTCACTCACTCAGCTGGAATTACATTTCATATAATGTACTGGTTCTCTAAATTCAAGAAGTTGAAAAAAGAACACAACACTTGCATTTAAAATGTTTAATCTAGTCTACATTCCCTCAAACACATCAAGGAGGTATTAATCTGATAGTTCTTACTCTAAAGCTCAGGAAAAAAAAAGATCCTTATTGACATGTTGCACTTATCAGATTAAAAACAATGAGAGGTTTCCATATCTCCCACCTTCCAAAAAAAAAAAAAAAATGGCCCTTTGGTTTCACACAGTCATTACTCATTTCTTTTTCAGATTTAAGAAATGCATTTACTAGTATTCATGATGTTCTTTCCATAAATATGGTTTTTATGTATGTCATTCTCTTAATAGAAAAGACTAATTATAGGAAATGTAAATAAATGTTATCAGAGTAAAAGGCCCTCCATGGTTTAGTTGCACCCTTTTTATAAAGTTCATTTCTGATTACTTTATTTCCTATGTACATAGCTCCCACAACTTAAATTATTCAAGAGTTCAGTTATTCTGGAAAATACAAAAAGGTTCATGGATCTGACTCACAGAGGTGGTAACTGATATGGGGGAATGGCAAATGGATTGTCAAACATTGTCTACATGAGTTCTCTGTATATGGCATGTTTTCTTCATATATGGTTGTTGTGTTTAACAAGGAAGGAAAATGTAGTTGACACTCTTAAAGGTTATAACCCATAGAGTTAAAGTATTTGCAGGAACTGGCATGCTTAAACAACTGAAAAGAGAGGTGAATTTTCTTTTGACAGGGAGGCATCAAATGAAAGAAAAGCATATGATTATAGACTAAGGTTGTACATCTCTTGACTGAATTTTATTTTGATCAAAATTTATTGTTTATAGATTAAGCATTTTATAGATTAAGCATCTATTAGTTCAACTCTTTTAAAAATGTGGGTTTCTTATGGATCTTCTGGTAACTGGTTATTTCAAGGAAAATATCAAAATCTTAGAGTTTTATAAGATTGGCTGTTAAACTTGGTGATATAGAAAATCGGGAATATTTTTAGAAACCATCCTGAAAATCCTGGTTCCTTAAGATTATTTAATGGTCATTGAATTTATCAAATTGGCATACATGCCTATAATAGTCTTTTTTAAAAAAATCTAGCAAATGTTTATAAGCAATCAATTTTCTTTATTATATTTATTTTGAAGAATTAGCAGAAGGTTCACAAAACTGCACACTTAATCTTCACAGTAATCTGCCACCACAAATTGTTTATAGATCTTGGGTTTGAGTTTTTACCAGCAATCACTTTTTTACCCTTAGGAACATGCTGGCAGATTGAAAGACCCTTAACTGTTCATATATTCTCTAAAAGTTGTTAAAATACTAAAAGTTCCTATATTTAGTCTATAGGAACTAAAAGTTCCTATATTTCACCTGTTTATTTTAGATATTGCTAAAGAAAATGGTAGATCTGAACATTCTATTTAAATCATTTCACAAACTAATAAAGTTCAAAATTTTTTTCATCATATCATTACAGCTAATACTTTCAATAATGTTTCTGCTACACACATAGTCTTTTTCATTCTCCCATCTCAAGTTTCCTTTAGTTTCCACAAGTTCCCCTATAGTCACTCTTGCTTCTGCTCATTTGTTTGGGTGGGAAATGTGAATATATTGACCTATTTATGGTTTTCTACTTAGAATTGTCATTTTACACATCAGAATATATTTAATTAACTTCCTTAGTCTGAGCAAGTATAGGAGCATTGACTTCCTAGATATGACTTAAGACTTGTTACCATGGAGGATACTAGAAAAGACTCCCAACTACCTCATTAAAACACATTCTGTCTCATCTTTTAATATTTTCAGTGGAATATAGAACTATCTAGCACAAATATTATGGCACATCATTAGTCAACAGTATTTTGCATTTTCCTATAATATGCAATGAATAAATAATTCAATTTGCTACTAATATGCAAATATTGGTAGCAGTCTGCGTTTAGTGATCTTAACTAAAATTCTGCAACAATTACTAATAAGCTAAAATTAAGAAGTATTTTGAAAGAATAATATGTTTGTCTTTAATTTAATTTCAAGGATTCTGCTTGATGGATAAATCCTGTTATCAAAGTCAATTAAAATATTTTAAAAACTACTATTTTACTATTCATTAGCAGGAAACATATTGAAAGAAATTGCAAGATACTTATTCAAGACCTGACTCATCAGGATTTATATATGCAAAGATTTTATTGACCTCAGAGTCAATGGAATTTCAGGCAGAAATTTTGCCTGAGCAAACATAGCTGAATCAGGACCCAAATGAATTAATTTAGTGCCTATCTGCAATATAGATTGGCAATCTTACAAAATGAATATATAAGTTGAAAGGAGTCTGATTTTTAAATGTAAAATTGAATTGGTTACTAATTCTTCTTAGCAATATAAGCATAAATATAAATTCATTGTTAAGAAGCACTTTTTCTAACAACCTCATTTAATGATCAGATTAATCCAATGCTTCAATTTAAACTAAAGTTTCAGTTTGGTCTTATTGAAGTTTGATTGGTTCCAAAAGGATATGAATTTAATAATAACTCTGTGGTTTTTAGAAGTATGGAAATAGAGAATAAAGCATAAGTATATTTAAGAATAATACCTTTACAAGTCTAAGAGTAGTAAAGGGCTTGAAAACAGACATGGCATGAATAATAGGTTCAATTATTTAAACTTGAAAACAAGTTGCTCTTGAAAACTGGGGTAGGATAACTAATGAGAGTTAATTTTTACTGAGAGAGTAAATGAAACAGAGGCCTTCTGGCTCACTTAATACAATGACCTTATGAATTAGATCTATGTAATTTTAATACCTGCAACTGACAAATGAGTGGACAAAAATAAAAGGAATTAAGAAATTGCCAAAAACTACTAAAATAGCAAATATCAGATTCAGATTTCAAATCCAGAGCATGTGACCACAGAATTTATGTTTCAATAAGTATGTATTTTCTCTCTTAAGCATAAATGCATATTTGGTAGTTGATTAATCAGAGGGATATCTACAACTAGACTAACTTTATAAAATGTTCTCAGTATTTTTTTAAAAAATCCAAATTTTACCACACAAAGAAATAAAAATATCTGTATATAAAACAATTTTGAAACTATGTACTTGTACTTAAGGAATTCAGAAGGAAAGAGAAATGCAGAATGGGCCTTCAAGTACATATTGTACTGAATTGAACCATGAGCTAACAAACATGTTATTGATACAACATGGATCAGGGAGTTCCTATCTGCAAAATTATATTATCAACATATAACTGATACCTCAAAATCCCATGTAAACATGGCATCCATGCATTTGTGGGACATGACAAGCTGAGGAAAGGGGGATAGATGTGTGTAAGGAATGTAAAAGCATAGGTGTTCCAGTAGTGTAAGTTTTCCTTAGTAATTATGGTTCCACATAACTGACTATTGTTCTGAAAAAAAGATTGTGTACTAATGAAAGAAATAAACATGTTTGGGAGTTTTCATATATCTCAAGGAAAACAAAATTTTGTCTGTTTGCATTTTACACTATCTTGTGCAAAATTAGGAAAATCTGGGATTATTAGCATCTTTCATTCATGTAATTTATATAGCAATTCAACCCAATTTACTAATAACTGATAACAACAGAATTATCTGTTAGAATTATAAGCCAATATCTAAAGAGGTATTTATTTTAAATATGTGCAGTTTTTCAATGTAAGTTGTGCTTCAAAAATCTTTAAAAGCATTTGTTAGAATATTTTGCATTATAGGGATGTTAAACAAAAATCAAAGCCACAAAATAAAGAAACATTTAATAAAAGAGGAGAGTTGATGTAGTAAGTGGGAAAATTTTAATGCCTGGAGGAAACTTTGCATCTTTTATAAGAAGAAGTGAAAATCTTGAAGCAAATTAAAAGAGAACATGTTTCTAGTGTGAGTTGGGAGAGACAATTATATCTTGAAGAAATTTCCATGACAATTCAAAATATCAATAGGAAGAATATCAAATGAAATAGAATATCAAATAAAAAGTGAGAAAATAAACTTTTTATGACTGTTGCTAAAAACTGTTGAAGTCTAAAACAGGAGAAAGTAAATAAAACTGATTTACCCTATTACTTGTAATTCTTCTAAAGCCATCACTATATGATGTAACAGAGGGTCTATAGGTTTATAGATTAAAGCTAAATTAAATTTAGTTTAAACTAATTAAAAGGTTAATGAGAAAATAAGGTCCATTTGAAACTCCTTATACAGAATAGTATGGCAGGTGGGGAGGGCTCTTCAAATTTTAGATACTCTATGTTTTATTTACACACACACATATATATATGTATATATATATATATATATATATATGCCAAATAGCCACAGCTAATGAGGGTTAAGAAACAGTTAACAAGGAATTATGAAGAAATTCATGTAGAAATGTAGTTGCGATTCGCATTCTTGTGTCAGACCTAATCTGGTCATTTTTCAGCTTGTAAGAACTTACTCTTTTCTGGAAAAACAAGTTATAAGAAGTCAAGTGAGAATTTGGAATTTCTTATGAATTTAGAAAGTAGTCACCATGGTCAGAAGCTGGATTGAAATGGAAAAATAAGCCTCATCCTAAAAGTTCTCTCCCACTGCTGGGAATATACAGTGAGATGAAGGTCACTTAGGTCAAATTCATTCAAAACCTTATGAACTTGATACTGACATTTCAGAGAGAGACAAGGAATGCTTCCCTTCTCGGGAAGGATATACCTTTTCCTTATATCTAGGCAAGATATACCCATCTTCTAGATTTGCATCCTAAATTTAGAATGTGTAGGTTTATGAGGCATAACTGGCCAGAGAGTGGGAGTGGCCAAGTGAGTAGAGTCTGAAATCAAATGTTCCAGCCAGAATTGCCTCCCTTTGGGGACCATGGCGCACCCATCCTTCCAGAATAAGTTCATGTCCTAGCCTGTAAGAAAAGTGATAGTCATTAGCTATGATATGACTGATTGCTTTATACCCCTCACAAAGTACTTTTTTTTTTTTTTTGAGACTAGGCCTCGCTATTTCTGCCCGTGGAACCGCAGGCACTCGTTGTCTGGTGTACCACAGACTCAAGCAATCCCCAGCCTCAGCTTCCCAGGTAGCTGGGATTACAGGCGCGTACCACCACGCCCAGCTATTATTTTGGAACTAGGTCTCACTACGGGCCCCAGGCAGGACTGGAACTGTGATCCCTGGCTCCGTCCTATTCATAGGGTGAAGCTTAAAGGCACGAGCCACCATGCCCGGCCCAAAGTAGATATTTTGTCATGATTGATACTCATTGACTGATTTTAGGATATTAAACATTAAAAATAGTTTGTACCCACTTAAATACAAATTTACATTATGTAAAATGTTTAGTGTCACTCATGATCTCTTCCCACTTTTTAGTCTTGATTGCTATATCCTGGGATAACAGGGTATAATAGACCATCATATCCTTTCAACTCTTACAGCCATTTCTTCTTTTTTTATTATTTTTAAGAGCTAAGTGATATGATACACATTATTATTTTCAACTTTTTGTTATGTTTTATTGAAGCAACACTACCTTAAAACATATGCGTTCAGGTGTACATTATTATAAGGTCTATAAGTACTACATTAAATTCAACACTACAATCCATTACTCTTTCATCAGAAAATTGATCCCTTTTTCTTTATTCACTCTTGCCTCTTTCCCCAGATAAATTAATTAGACTAAATTATTGAAATGTATTTTATTTGAACAATAGCTCTGAAAATACCTCTCATTAAAATAATAATCATTATATTATCTTGAAATTTAATAAATATATACTTTCTTCAGGGAAGAAAAAATACATTTAACTTTTCTATTTTTTACCTTGGTATAAAATATTATGATTAAAAGAAATTAATTGAATATAGTATGTATATAGAATATACATGATGCGCATTTTGATTATTTTAGTTATCAGACACTGTGATGTATATGAAAATAAACAATGGCTATTAAGTTATAGCTTTATAGTTATCATCAGGAAATGAAAAATTAAAAACAAAGCCCACACTCCTATTGCAAGTATGATTGAGAATGTTTCATGTAAAAAAAAGTTAAAATATAGAGACCTCCTTTATAGTTGTATATAACTATTAACTTATTGTTAATAACTTAATATTTTTTTAAAATATAAAGAGTAAAGAATGTAAGTAGCAAGAACAGTAGGTTTATGATTTTGCTGACCCTGATGTCTGCTAAGTTGTCTTGGTCTGAGTAAAACCGATGCTCATCAGGTAGAAAAGACAGTTGTTATAAATCAAATCCTGTCAGGATTAAATCCTGGATGTCAGATCGTGTTTATCAGACATGGTTACCAACCAAAGTATGTTTTGTGGGTTAATACAGAAATTCAGTGAATATCTTACACACAGCAGGGACTTTAAAGTGAACCCTCAAGTTCAGGTAGGAACCCTTGAATTCAGTTTGACAGAGATATGTAAGCATTTGGTTTGCTCTCCAGGCTTCTTGTTTGAACTATTTCTTCTTTCCTTTAGGCAAGTCTTTTGTTGCTGTTTTCTATTTACCTCTTCTTGTCCTGAGACATTATTTATTATGTTGCCTACTTTAGGTGCAACTGTACCTGCCATAATTTTCATGTGTAAAGGTAAATGGGTGCATATGTTTCATATATCTTGTTGTACCTATAATACATATGCATCCATATTATATTGAGTAACTAACATGGAATAAATACCAGTGAGCTAAATGATTCTCATGTATTAATTACACACACACACACACACACTAGCATTTACAAATATCTCCAAAGACAACTACAAACAAATCTTTCATAAAGCATGCTTTTCCTCTACGTGACAACATACCAAAACTACCAAAAACTGCAAAAAACATCAAGTATAACTTCAAGAGGATCCAATTTTTGAGGTAATCATAGACTGAAAACTTCAATTCTACTAATATGTCAATTAGCCTCAGATTTAGAGTAGATTGAATGCATTTCCAAACAAAATGTAAGTTTAGTCCAAGAAATTCTTTATTCTAAAGCGTGATGGAAAGAGCAAAAAATCTAAAAGAATCAAAATAACTCAAATTATAAGGAAAGAACACACTTGGAGAACTTACATCATTTGACCAGAAAATGATCAAAATAAAAAAAGTAATATTAACCAAGAAACTGTGATATTGATGGAAGAGTGAATAGAAAAATGGAGAGGAATTGAGAGTCTAGACATGAATTTGCTTATAGACAGCCAATTGATTTTGAACAATGATCCCAAGATTAGTCAATGCAGGAATAAAAAAATCTTTGAACACAAGTAGCTTTTGAACTCTTGAATATAGCCAGATAAAAAGCAACCTTGATATTCGCCTAACTAAATACTATTAAACCAAGATGAGTGGTAGATCTAAAAGTTCCACTGGAAATAACCAATAAATTTCTACAGGAAAAAAAGGATCTTCTCAACTTGGGTTTAACATAGCACAATTTAATCATAAAAGAAAAAATATTAATTAGATTTTATCAAAATAAAAAATGCCTGCCTGTGACCAGGCAAATCATAGATAGTCATGATCATTTGTAATTCATACAATCCAGAAAACTATTGTGTAATTTAAATAATTTTAAAATCTCTTACAGATCCATAACAAATATACAAACAAGTCAATTAAAGATAGACGATGTCCTTGAATATTTGACTATAATAGAATTCTTTACAAAAACTACAGAAATGATCAATACATACACAAAACACTTCCAACATTGTTTCAGTGAAATGGAAATTGAAAATACTGCAATTCTTAAGAGAATTCCATATTATTAAATCTTGACAAAAATAACATATAACTAAAATTCTCAAGTATTGCTAATGGGGTTATAGAATTTATATATGAAATTTTAAAAATGCTTCATTAAAAACAATTATATAAAAATATAGACAGCAGCCCATCATAGCCAAGCATCAAAAACAACCAAACATGCATCATTAGGAGAATGGATATTCAAATTTTAATATATAATACATAGCAATATCACTCACCAGTTAAAATAAATGAAATCATTGCACACATAATAGCAGTTTTTAATAAATGGGGTAAGCAAAATCATATGCAACTTTAATCTATGATTTGCTGTATAAGAATTTAAACATTAAGCAAAACTAACTTATTATATTAGTGATGAGAAAATGGGTTATCTTTGGTTGTGATGGAGTTTATTGGATATTGCAAATATTCTGTGTCTTGTTTTAGGTCATCACTGCTGTCATAACAAACCAAAGTAAAATTGTGCATATAAATTTGGCTTTAATTGCAACATGTTTCTCTATTTTTTTTTAAGTTTCAGGTAGCATTTATTGAACATTTAACATGCTTTAGACATTTTCTCTGCTATACACAAGGCAGCTTGTGTGCACTATTCAGAATATTTCTCATAACATCAAGAATATGTTGTTACTATCACATCTATTTAAAAGAGTACAGAATTGAGTCTCAGAAAGGTAAATTGACTTGCCTAAGGTCATCTATCCAGTAAAAGGCAAAACATGTTTCCTTATTAAAAGTAACAAAGATTATGCATTTCTCCCTTATCATCACACACCACATGTCATGCTGACAATTTCATGACTATTTTAATAATTGATAAATATTCATAATTTTGAAAATAAGCAAAATCTTTTAATGAATTTAAAAAATAATTTATCACCACTGAATACTTTTTAATAATATTTTTGGTAGCAATAATCACAGATCTTTCTGTCCTTTGAAATTGGAGATATATATCAATACCCATTCACACTTTCTCCTTGTTAATATATTTTAGCATTACTCCACCTTTATAAATATTCTTGTACAGCATGTGTTTCTTAAACTGTTAATCTATCATTTTTGGTATGTCATAAACAATCGGTAAACATTCCCTTCTGATATATGCAATATGTTTGCAGTTTATTTTATTAAATAAATTTCATGCTGTTGTTTTGCTTCCCTATGGCTTAGACAATCCTCCTTTGATTGTTCATTCCCATCTCTCCAGTGAATCTGAGCTGACTAATACCACCCATGAATTTTCCTGCTAAGTTCTTATCTCGTTTAATCCATTCCGTGGCTTTTGGCAGCATCAAACCTCTTTTGCTCAAAGATGCCTGATCTGCAGACTCCAGTGACATTATTCTTATGCAACTTACTTCTGCGGACTTTTTTCTCTCTTTATCTAATGCAATATTTTGCTACAGTTCATCTTTTACAAGTTGATCTTCTGGTTGTCTTTCAGACTTTTTATATCCACACATTTTCTAGGTGATATTATCTGAATGACAATATCTGCTTCCATGTCTTCAACTACAAGTTCTAATATGTTCATTCTCAAATCATTTTCTAGATGATTTTACATATTTTATTTAAACTCTGGTCTACAAGTCATCACGTATAAGGTTAAATATTAAACTTTTATTTTAATTCTTATCATTTGTTTTTATTCTTTTTAAATTATATCTTTATTTTTTTAATGAGGCAATGTTGGTTTACAACATAGTATGTGATTTAGGACTTAAGCTTTCAGACAAATCTTAATTAAGAATTGGTTCAACAATAGTAGCTTAATCCAAAGTATTGTAATTGAAGAGCATTTTATATTTGCTTTTGCATTTTTCATTTAATGTATTTTTGTTATGCCAACACTCTCTATCCGAAAACAATCAAAGCTTATTTTAATGTTTCTAAAACATTTTTATCTTTTTGTCTGCTCTTAAATGTAGAGAGAGACTAAAATGAAAAATATTTGATTTCACAATGCTGACAAACCTCATTTGTAATAAAGTGCTTTTGATGCTGAGGTTGCCTGTCGGCATGGGATCATCTTTGGGATACAGGTTCATCACCGCCAGTTCAGAAAAAGGATCCCAACCAAGAGATTCCAAGTCAAGTTGGTTGAACTAAAGAGCTCTTAGACACTTAACTTAGTTATTTATTAAGTTTCTGAAAGCTTTACATTTCAGGAAGTCATGAGTCATGAGTAGTCATGAGTAGCTCTTCTATATGGTAACATTCTTTGTCATTATCCTCACTTTTTCCTTAGTAATTCATTCCAAATGCCATTAAGTGGCACATCACAATGCAGGCATTTCCTCAATCAGTGAATGGTGAGGAGCTTCATATGCCTATAGTAGAGAATTAGACAAGCAGCTTAGCTGCTGATTTTGATGGGGGCGGGGAGGTGGAGGCTGTGTGAAAGCAGTTCACTTCCCCCTTACAGTATTGAAAAATAAAACTATTGGCTCATATTCTCTACTAATAGTTCATCTGTTCTTCCAAATTGAAACATGTAAATCAATAAATTAATGATTTTTAAGTGAACAAGAATGTTTGGTTTTATACTGTCACATGGAAGCTATATATGCCAAATATATAATGTAAAACATTCTTGCTATAGGTGTCACATGACTGGGACAATCTTAGTCTCTAAAAACATGACTAGAATAAAGTGATTAGTATACTTTTTTGCTGAAAAATTAAACATCAGTTGAGATTTGCTCTTTTACCAGTAAGATTTGCAAGGATTTGAGATCCCACTAGGAAGTGTAGTGTCAAATTTTATATGCTAAATTTTCTCACTAACTCAAATTTTATTTAGTATAAGGCATTACAATTTAAATGACATCATAAAAATTCTCAGTATGCATAAGTACAATTCGAAAATAACAGCTTTCTTCACCTTTTCTCTAAAAAGTTCTCATCTTTGTAACATTCATTGTATCAGATAATGTTTTTATATGACACTGCTATTTAAGTAACAATTGTTAAACTGGAGATTAAAAATCATAGGAGAACATTTGTTATATTCACTTCCATTTTGTTTTAAAAACTACTACATTCCAGTTTATTGATGAGCTTTCCATATGATATCAATTTTAAATCACATTATATTTCTATGTACGTTGTTATGCTATCACTTACTTTGTGAGTTTTATTATAATAGTAGTTCATGAAAACAAAGTAAAAAGTACTAGCCACTTTATAAAAATTCTGTAATAAGAATCATAAGTTTAGCAAATTATAATGTCTAAAATAATCTATTCAATTTAAATTTCTTTCAAGTAACTGATAAACTGGTTGTGTGGTGATACATAAGACATGCTGATTATCTTTGCATATATTAAATTTCATGATATTATATTATGAAACTGAAGTTTCAGAGAATGCTAAATTCTAAAAAAAAATTCAATTATCACCTTAAATTATGTAACATAATTTATAAAATGTAGCTAGTGGTGATAGAGCAACAAGTTAAGAAAGGGTCAATGAGTGGCTTAGTGGCCTCTCACTCTAAATGTATTTTAATAAATAACATTCTTTAATTAAATTCAGTATATTATATACACATATATAAATATATACTTGTGCATATATATGTATATATATATATATATACACATATACACACACACACACTCACCCAGTATCATGTTCCACAAAAAACCTTTTGGGTCTTGCATATTCACAGTGATTCCCAACTTTAGACTAGAGACTTGACATTAGACAAGATCTGTCCACATCTTTTTGTACAAAGTCCTCTGTGTTCCTGGTTCCTGCTGAGAAGTTGAGGGAATCTGTTAGTCCTATGCCCACTCCCTCCTGAAGCAGCAAAAGTTCATTCCTTCTATTCTTTCAACTTGTCTTCACAGTATGTTTCCCAAACAGTTCATCTCTGAATCTTAGCACAGTTGACAATTTGTACAGACTGAAAATTTTCAAAATCACCAAGTCCTGGTTGCTTTTTTGCTAGTCAGTCTTTCACCTCTTGTCTCTTGCATAGTAAATTAATAAATAAGTAAAAACAAGGCCACAGTACAATATTTCGTTTAGAAATGTCCTCATTAGTTCAACATCATCACTTACACTATATCACTGTAGAACATAAGTTCCTTAAAATTTCTGTTACCGTGTATCAAGCACTGCCTTTCCTCTAGTTCACTAAGATACAAAAATACATTCCTGATTTCATTTGTGCTTTGTTTCTTCTTTTGTAATTCTAGCTTATTTTGTGATGATGCATGCCTTTTTTTTAAGATAATAAAGGTTTTCTGAATTGTAATCCCTGCATCAGTACTCAGTGACAATGCCTTTAATGTTTATAGCTTAGTTTGCTTTGGGGTTTTATTTTGTGCTTCACAAGTTATTCACTTGCTGATACTGATATCTGTGTCATTTTATATATGTTGCCACAAGTTACCATAAACTTGGTGGCTTAACACAATGCAAATGTATTATTTCATAATTCTGGATGTCAGACAGATTAATTCGTTACTAACAGGAGAGTAATGCTCCCTCTGGTAATTTGTGAAGAATCTGTTTCTTACTTCTCTTAGCTTTTGGTGGCAGCTGTGTTATCTGAAACCAGGGAAGAGAGTCATCTTATCCTTCCTTCTTCATGTTTGAGTTTTTCTCTGCTTCTGCACATCTTGTAAGGATAACAAGGCTTGACCATAAACTGTACATGTATATTCAGACAAAAAGTAAAATATTCAAAACCAGCTTAAAAGAGAATATTACCCATATTTTTTTTTATAATGACAAGTTGTGTTTCAGAGTGAAAGCAAAAAAAGAGCTGTCCTCAAGTTGACCATAGGACTCTGGAAGAACAACAAAACTTATCTCCATAAGAAAAGAAACTAAGAGGCCCAGTTTTGGGTTGAAAAGATAACTTTTAGAATCAAGGGGTACTCAGTTTTGTCGCAGTCCTAGACTGAATTAAGTTACACATTGCTCAGCAGGAAGCAACCTTCCAGACTCTGTCCACTTGCATTTTTCTGTACTTTCTTTGTTCCCCAACCATTTAAATGATTAATGATTTTCTGTTCCATTGGGCAGTGTGCCACATTTGACACTAGTTGTGTTGCTCCAAACATGAACCCAAAGATTCTTGAGCTAAATAAAAGTTTTCACTTTACTGAATAAAAATCACCCCACTTGTTACATGTTACACCAATTTTTCAAGTAACAGAAATTCAGTTATTGTTTTAACCTCCCTTAAAACTTCAGACAGCAAACTTTTGCTGTAGAAATGTTTGTGTAGTCCCAGGTACTACTGACTAGTTATTTTTGTTTAGTTACAAAAGTAGCAAGTGAATATGTTATCCTAAAAGAAACATTTTATAATATATATATATTACATATATATGGAGAGAGAGAGAGAGAGAGAGAGAGAGAGAGAGAGAGAGAGAGAGATGATTTCAGTATTCTTGGCCAGTAAACCCTTCAAAATAAGTCCAGACTCCGAGAGGAAAAGTTTACTAAGTTTAGGTTGTTTCATATTAAAAACCGATCATCATGTAAATAATGTAAATAATTTCTAATTTAGTGAATCTAGTGCCAGTAGTAATTTACTTGACAATGGATCTCAACATCATCTTCTAATAATGGAAAATTAGCATCAATTCTAAAAATATTTTAAGTTGTCAACCTATTTTCCTGTGGGTAGAATAAATCAATTTTTCTACCTGCTAAAATTAAAAATTTGATTTCAGCTCAACTTAGCCCTTCGTACTAAATTTGCAGTTATTTTTACTAGAAACTCTGTTACTTTAAAAATATGCAAAATTTAAGATAAATAAAATTTAATTCTAATGGCTATTAAACCCACTGGAAATTAATGCTAATGTCCCATCATGAATCAGTCTTAAAATTCCAGTATTTTATCATAGTCTCTATAACTGGGATTTCACTGTTCATAATGAAATCATTGAATAAAAGTATAATTTGCTCATCCTAAAATGAGATTTAAGTTGCTGTTTCCACTGTAAATAGCTACTGAATTGTCAAAGATAACATAAGAATTGGTCATTTATTCAATCTGTAAAATAGAATCTAGTTTTTGTACCTCAAGGCTACTCAAATACATAATGGTAAAAGAAAATCTACTCAAACTAAAATGTGGGAACCTCTAATATACTGTGTCTTTAAAAGTAAGATGTATTTTGGTTCCATTTGGAGGAAAGCAACTATTTTCTAAATATTATGTTTCGATTCCATTTCCATGTTGAAGAGCTCCCAGCTACTTTTGAAAGAGTATTTCTGCTGTTTATGATATTATAGTCTAATTCAAAACCTTTTTACTGCAAAAAAAATGCCATACTATAACACAATAGGAGAAAATCCTTAAATCTCAATGCATTATTCCATTTTTAGTCCAAAAGAACATTTTTCTAAAAGAAATACATTTTCTTTCCATTTATTTCTAAACATGCTAGTTACCTGTGCATTTCACTTATTTTGCCTCTTTCTGAGCAATATTCAAGTACCTGATAAAAGTACCTAAATAAGTAGATTATTACTCAAAAGGAAAATAGTAAATATCTACATAAAACCAAATTAAACTGAAGTAAATTCTGAATTATTGATCATAGGTTGAGTTGATTAGTGTTTCAGTTTTTCTCTGCTTGATATATTCCCTGGGTTTGTAATTTTTACAAGCATGTTTCCTTTCCCCATTTTTGTTAATTTTATATTTTCCTTTTCTCTTTTACACATTCATTCACAAATTCCACATACCATAAATAATTTTTCTCTTGTTACTTTCAAGATTCATTCTTCAGTTTCTGACAGTTTGTCCACAAAGGTCTTTATAGATCTGTAACTTTTTAACTACACACACATTAGCACATACACACATATAAATGTACATACATATTTACATCACTGAAACAGAAAAAGATGTGCCTATCTAATGTTCACAATTTGAACATGAAATATATTCCTATGAAGTTATCACCACAATTTATAATATAAACATGTTCACTACCACCAAAAGTTTCCTCTATATAGACTTTTACAATTAGGAGACTAATATAAGTTCTACCTTCTTAAAAAAAATAAAATGCAGTATTGTTGACTCTAGGTACTATGCCATATAATAAATACTAAGGTCTGTATGTCTTTGAGTTGACACTTTTTTTTTTTTTTTTGGTAAATTTTCTTATATTCATTTAAAAGTTTTTTTTGTTTTTGAGAACATTCCCACCATATTTCTGCAAAAAGTTTTGTTTCAGTTTTCTTTTCTCCTTCCCTTCTTTGAATTTTGCTTTGTCTCTGTTGGTAAACTTTAAGGTGCCCACTATGAAAATTCCTTATTCTTATTTTTCTCACTTTTTCCAGCTTGATGGTCTTAGTTATTGTATATTATAGTTTAGAATTTTCTTTGCTATCAATTCAAAATCTGTTATAGAATCACACTTGTGTTTCTTATTTCAATTATCTTAATTTCTAATTTGAGATGGCTTACTAAGTTCTAATAATGTCTTTCTCTTTATGTCCTTTAGTTGGTAAAATAATGTTGTAGTATTTTTCTTTAGTTGTTTACCTATAATTTCATCTACTTTTTAAAATATATTTATAACTGTTTCAAAGTATCTGGTACATAATTTTGTTAAGTTTTCCTCAAAGACAATTCCTATTGACTGTTTTTCTCCTTTTTATAAGCCATTCATTTTTAACCATTGTATAAAAATTTTGTTGAAAAGAGAACACTTAAAATACTATTATACAAGAAACTGGGACTCAACTCAGTCCCCCTGGGGTTTATATCACTACTGGTTGTTTGCTTGTTTTATGTTTCTTTATTTAATGATTTCATTGATCTAATCTATAAAATCCACAATTTTTGGTTGTGTGCTGCCATCAAAGTCTTTGCTTAATTACCTTAGTGGTGAGGTAATGATTGGATAGATTCCCTTAAATGCCGGGAATCACTAAGTCCTTCAGTTTTTACAGAGGGATTATGCATGTGTGCTGGGACATGAAAGATTTCTGCAGGTGCTTTTCAATATAGGTTGGGTTTTACTTCTTGCTTGTGCAAAGGCTTAAATGTAGCCAGAACCTAAAAATTCAGGCTTTCTCCGACATCTTTCAAGCGTTTTCGAAACACTGCACTTGTACATAAACTTCTAGTGTAAGGAATATGCTGGAGCCTTGTAGGATTCTCCATTGTCTTTTATCCCTGTTAAAGGTATAAAACTCATAAAAAAGTGTAAATTGATAATTCTTACTTTTATCAACTTTGCCTATATTACTAGGTATCTTACTACTTGAACAGTGTTTTTAACTTGAACAGTGTTTTTAAACTGACAATATTATAGTGTAAAAATGTGACAAATGAATGTGTCAACATTTTTATATTTATGAATATAATTTTATATGACAACACACATTTATAGAGGTGTAAACTGAAATATGTACAATGTTGTACGTTAATGTTACAATAACAAACATAAACTTGAAAAAATAAGGTAAAGTACAGTCTTTTTTTAAAGGTAAATTACAGTCTTAAAAAGTGTAATTTTGTGGAAAAAAAAACAGAACTACACTGAAATCCTTAATTTTTAGAAAAATGTCAAAAGCCAGTATTAAAGAAAGAATGCCTTAAGAAGTTACTGAGTTATGAGAATGTGTCATAGTGAAAGTGGGTAAAAGGAAGATTTTCTGACTATAACTTTAACTGTTTACCCCTATCTGCCTGCTTCTCTCTCAGAAGCAGGCTACACACTCTTCATTAGCATTTTCACTGATCACCTTTACCATTGCTATGCAAACATCAGCTACCAACTTCTCTCTGCTTTCTTTCCCTCTTTCAGACCTAAAAAGAAAAACTTTAAAACACAGTTTAAACTTTCCACTCGTGGGTTCTTACTACCATCCCCAGCCTTCTCAACCAAAATACCAAACCAATGCAAGACTATCAGTGCAGACTATTTCTAACAAAGTGATTTCTAATTATTCTAATAACTACAAAAGAAACATGTAAGACTCAGAATACTTTAACATTGTTTAAAACCTTTCTCAGTATTGTCCAAAGTCCTTTCCCATATTGCCCCAAATATCCTCAGTCTCAGTCCTGATCATCTCACCAATGTCCAGACAGAGTCCATCTCCAGACGCTTGAAGACGTGTTCCTTTGACTGCTCCTCCTTGTCTTCCATGCTGTCTTCTCCTTGTCACTTTTAGGTAGCCGGAACTCCATGGTGCGGAACCAACAAAGTTCACTTACTTCTCAGGCCTAACTTTTGCATGGCCTCTTCAGACACAAATCAAACTCAGCAAAACAAACTCCAACACGGAGTTCAAATCTGCAAACTCCTTAACTGCATCTAGCACACATGCTGCCAGTCTGGGTCAGCCAAGGGTTGCAGGCCCCTGGTGGCCACATGGCCAAGCTCACATGGCTCACATCTTTACAAGATGGCCGATTATCATCTCTCCTCCATTGAACCTCTCTCTCTATCTGATCTCCATATTCGAATCTCCAATCTGAATCCTAAATCTAATCGAATCCTTCTCTTTGTTTGCACACCCTTTATATACCCAGATTTCCCACCTTCCAGGAAATCTGTTTCACCTTGACCATTTCACTTCTTTCTCCCCCTGCATGTCCCTGAAGGGAAATTTCAACTAAGGTCATTCTCCCATTTTAGCATACCTGTCCTTGAAATCTGCAATCTGCAAATCTGCAAATCTTGAAATCCGCAAAACAGGAAGACAATGGGGGGGGGGCACACCCTATCAATAGCAATGACTATTCTATGCATGGTGTTTTAAATCTTCAGATGATTATAAATTTCTTCTAGTATAATGCACATGTTTTCATGTTACTTATTCTTTTAAATAACTTTATTTTCAAGAATAACTTTGTGAATGTGACTGTATATGGGACCATCAGAATAATAAAATCAACTTGTATCTCAATAAATACTTCAAAGTTAAGAATTTAAATTGTCTTAGTATTCCATTTTAACTTGTAAAATACTGCTTTGTATGATAGGATATATGGTTATATAGATATGGAAGTAATCATATTTTTTATATTTGAAATTAGTGATTAAATTCTGTTGATTGGAATCAGCATAATGAATGCTTGCTTGCAAATAAACTGTGATAATCTACTTTTCAAAAAGGAAGCTAAAGTTGCCCAAAGGTACCAATATGAATATATTGCAATTAGAGTAATTAAATCACCAAATATTTTCTTTGTTCAAAACTCCTCTTTTTATCTATTTATTTGAATTCATTTATTTCTATTCTTTAAATCACAACTTCAGGAAATGGTTTTGGGGTTACCTCCCCCTCCCTCTGGCATCCCCTTCATTCACTCTAACCCTTCTCTTTGTTGTTTGCTAGTTTGTGTTAAATCCATTACTCTCTTCCCGGAGGCAGTGTCCCTTCATTAGGTGAGGGATTGTGTTCTTGGGAACACAGGTGAACCTTGCTGGTAGGTTTTCAGTGTAATTAACCCTGCATTGGGCAGCCAGTCTATATTTACTTGTGGTCTGTCCATGTTTTCTTATTGCAGGTTGTCATCTCCACTCTCTTGTCTGTGTTGTGTTGTTTTACCTTATTGTTCTGGTGTCAGGTTTGGGGGTCTCAGTGTTGGTGAAGAAGTTGCTCTGTGGATACAGGCAGCTGTGAATAGCCATTGAAGATCATCTCTTCTGCCTCAGTTTGCAGCTTTGCTGTGGGGCCAATGTCCCCATTCTTTGGTCTTCCTCTCCTCTCCCATGGGGTGGAGAGGGATACCTTGTTCTCCTAGCTGGCATCTCTGAAGTAAGGTCTTGGCTCTTTCAGACCTGGTGAGCGCATAGGTGTTGACATGATAACATGTTTCTATAGTTGTTTCTCCATTTTCACATGGACTGTTTCTCTCAATAGTCCATCTCCTATGTCCAGCTCAGGCTTGTGGATTGGATTATACCTGGTCCCTCACCTGTTCTATGATGGAGTCTGTGTTATTTATTTCTTCCTCTTCCTGAAGATTAGCAGGGTGAGAGGGAAGTGGACGGGGCATTCTCTTCCCTGCCCCCCACCTGCATGCAGTAGCTCAATGCATGGGGTTGGGGCCTGGATAGCTGGACTTGAGTCCCCAAACCTCCTTGGTCTAGGGCCTGGGGGAAACATGCTCAGGCTGATCCAGGCTGCAGATGGCTGCCTTGTGCAACCATCCACTGATAGTTATGTCTAAAACCCCACTCAGAGCCTCCTCCCAGGCTCTCCAGGCATGGGGGGCTTTCCCATGGGGTCTTTGCTGCCCTTGTTCCCTGCTGGCATAGGAGCTCCATGACCCAGGAGCACAAGCGAGAAGACAGCCAATTAGACTGCCTGCTGGTGGCCAGGGCTTTGGGCCCTACCCAGCCCCCAAGCTGGTTCCTCCTTGCAAGGGGGCAGGGACCAGATTGCCCAGCGTGCCTTCCCAGCCCCCTTGGGATAGACACTGAGGAAAACATGCTCAGGTTGATCTGGGCTGCAGATGGCTGTCCCAGTCAACCATTCGCTGGTGAATGGGGCCAAAACCCCACCCTGAACCCTTCCCCGGCTCTCCAGGTATGAGGTATGACAACCTTGGGGTTGTGTCCTCCCTTGTTCCCAGCTGGCGAGGCCAAGGACCCTGGGCAAACAGACAGCCCATGAGGCTAACTGCTGGCAGGCGGGGTTTAGGGCCCTGCTCAGATCCCACACTGGTTCCTCCAACCTGGGAGTGGGGCCCAGATTGGCTGGCATGGCTCCTCAGCCCTCCTTGGGCTACGGGTTGGGGGAAACATGCCTCAGCCCATCCGAGCTGCAAATGGCAAACACGTGAGCAGAGTGCCCTTTGTTTCTGGGTCTCATTTAAGGGGTCCCCAGACCCTGGCATTGCCTGCAGGTCAGAGATGTGTCAAGGGCCCACCCAGCACTCACCCCTGCAAAACTCCTCTTTTTTAATCCCCCAAATTTGACTTCACCTTTTCTCACTCTTTTATTAACCCTAGCTAGTAACAATGCTATTGGAAGCTTGCAAAATCAAGCAATTGCTTTTGATTTTTTTTAAAGAAAATAATATTTTTATTTTGGATACTGGATACTGGGCAATACTATTCATATAAACAGGTTTTTTAAGGGTGTACAGTGTCATAATTTAGTACACATAAACATTATGAAATGATCAATCATGTCAATCAACACATCCACCAGCTCACAGTTAGCAATTTTTAATGTGTATTGAGAAATTCAAGATCTGCTTTCTTGATTTCAATTATACAATATGATTACTAGCTATAAATACAGCGTTCTACATTAGCTATGTAGAACTTAGAAGTCTTATAAATAAGATGTGTACCTTTGA
>PVHY01010797.1:0-50376 GCA_004024945.1 Uropsilus gracilis
CCTTCCTTCCTTCCTTCCTTCCTTCCTTCCTTCCTTTTCGGTTGCACATGTATTTATTTTTACATTGTTGTCTAACCTGAAGTTCTCCCACCACTTTGTCACTCAAGAACCCTCATCTTAAGCTCTTGTGCTCATCCTTCTCTTGCTTTCACCCTCCTTTCCCCTTCCCTTGCTTTATGCTTTAGCACCGCTGTCAGTTTGTTAGTTTAAAGTTTTGTTTGTTTTCCCTATAGCCTGCTGGGCCATGGGTTCTTAATTTAGGAACATCAGATCCATTATCTTTTTATTGTTGCTAGTAATATTCTTGTCTTTTTTTTTTTGAGATAATGTTTTTCAACACTGCATTTATGTGATTTACAGGTGTAGGATCACACCTTTCAAATGTATACCACAACCACAGCTAAGAAACCAATATTCCTCTGCCAGAGGTTATTGTTCCGATCTACACTTTACTCTCCACCCTCTTTCACTCTGATTTGACTCAATGCTACCATCCCAATACTAGAGTTTATTATTGGTTTAGGTTTATCTGATCCTTTTGTTGCTGTTTTGGTTTCTCCATATTCCCCATGCAAGTACCAGCATCTGATATTTGCCTTTTTCCTTCTGATTTAATTCACTGAGCATATTTCCTCCAGTTCTATGCATGTTTTTGAAAATGATAAGAGTTCATATTTTTTAAATGACTGAATAGTCTATTTTGTTGAAATACATATCTTCCTAATCCACTCATCTGACATTGGTCAAGTAGACTGTTTCAATAATGTGGCTATTGTAAATAGTGTTGTATACTTGTCCCTTCAAATTAGTGTTTTTGCATTCTCCAGTAGATATCTCAGAATGGGATTGCTGGAATTTATGGTAAATCTATTTTTAATATTTTTAGAAATCTTCATACATTATCCACAGAGACTAGACTAATCTATACTACCACCAGCAGTGTTCCTCATATAAGCACACTATTTTTATGCTTTAACCTTTAGATTTAGGATCTATAAGGAAGTCTTAAGTAGAGACCTATATGTGATAGGATAAAGTATTTTATTTCTTAGTTCCCCATATTCATTTTCCTCTTGTGCAGGTTAAGGAAAATGTGTTCCTAATAAAACCTAGTAGGAAGCCATTCTCAATTTTGCATGATAACTCATCATTTTGCTATAAACAGAGTGAAATATTAGCCTAGTATGCCTCTACAATGAAAATAGTCAAGGTATAAGAAATGAAATAAATCTGTGACCAAAAATAAATGAATGAAACCATAAATAAAAATCATTGTAACATTGACATTAAGGGAAGAAGCCAGGATGTGTAGGAGAAATATAGTTGTATGTTGAAATCAGAAACAAAATTCAAATGATTTTGCATCTGTGGATTGAGAAGACAAAAATATTGGGAAGATTTGTAGAGAAAAAGGAACATATCTGAAGCCAAACTTGAAAGATAGTTTCATTTAACAACTTAAGAAAAGTTTTGCACTTTCTATGGTACTTAGGCAGTTAATATTAAATAGAATTTTCCCTCTCTCTCATAATTTATCTGTTAAAGTCCTATCTACTAGATGATAGTGTTTGATGATGGGAATCTTAGATAGACATTAAGATGAAGATGAACACTCTATGCCTTGGTAAGAAAAGAAAGATTGCTCTCCATATCATGTGAAATCACAGAAGGAATTTTCCAGTTGCTAGACCAGGAAAGGTGCTCTCACTAGAAATTGACCATGCTGGTACCTTGATTTTGGACTTCCAGATTCTCTTGAACTATGAGTAAACAAATTTCTGTTTGTTTGTTTGTTTGTTTTTTAATAACTCAGTTCATCTTGCTAGTGAAGATAATGATTCAAGGCATATTAAATGTAAGTTTTTTTCTGTAAATGTATTACAGTCCTGTGGGACATAAGCAAACTAATTTTGAAAGCATTGATAGTCCAATATGTGAGTCCTTTATCCTTGTGACCTTGGGCATCATTGCTTTGGTTTTGATTTGAAGGTAAGTTCTAAGTTCTTTAGGGTAAAGATAGATTCAGAAAAAAAGTATTTATGAGAGTTTGCAAGGTATCAGACATGCTGAGACCTGATGATCCAGTAGTGAGCACAACAACCCCAAGGCTGCCACTTAGAGTTTAAATTATAGAAATATAAAATATTTTATTTCTTAGTTCCCCACATTTATTTTCCAATTGCCTAATTTCCCATTAACCCAATAATTTCAACAACAAGATCTACAGAATTTAATCAATGTTCATGAATTCTAAGGAAAGAAGTGAAATAGAATCAGGATAGATGAGGTACAGTTTCAATTTTAAAAGAGTGGTCAAAACGTCATCCATGAAAATTTGGCCTTTGTGCAAAGGTCTGGAGGGACCTGAAGACATGCTAAGTGCATTTTGAAGAAGAAGGTCCATGACAGAAGGAACATCAAGACAAAGGATCATTCGTGGCAATGTGCCTGCATATTTGGAAACAGATGAAGAGTTCAGTATGGCTGGAACAGAGTGAGGAGGAAAGAATGAGAGAAAGGTCTGTGGGTATGGGCGTGGTGGGAGAGAGCAAGAGGTCAGAAAATGGGCTGTGTTAATATTTTTATAATGCATTTTCAATGTATTGTTAATGAACCAGATTCAAGTTATAATTACATATAGTAACAACCACCAGAAGACTGTTAATTTCTAGAAAACTGTGTTAAGTGAAATGGGAATTTTAGCAGTTTCATGTTGACAGTTTTTTAAACAGATGGTTATTTGGTTAACCTGAAGCTTCAAATACAGATGCTATATTTTAAATAGACAAGAAGGCTGCGATTTGAGCAAAACCTTTAAGCTCCAATCTTTTTGTCGAGGCAAGGTAAGTCAGAGTTTATATTCAAGGCCAAATCTATTCTCTTTGAGGCTTAGGATGGCATTCTCAATCTGTGCAATTTTCTAGATATGGTTGATATAAAATGAAGCAAGAATGCACTTTAACCAGCATAGTCAATACTCTGAATAAAATCAATGCTTTACAGTCACTATTAGATAAAGATTTATTTTCAGCCCTTGGTATTGATTCAGGACTTTTAATACATATTCAGGGTGTTTCATCCCTAAAATGGCTACTTCTAACTAATATAATTGTTTCAACATCAAGGTTAGCATTTTACACAAGTTTCTGGGTTATTTATTGCTAAAATATTTTGAGAATTGAAAAACCATTGAGAATTGAAAGGAAGGAGAAGTTGGGAGACTATCTCAGTGAAAAAACTGAAAACAACGGCTGTATAGTAAAAATACTTCTGAGAAACCTATGTACATAATGGACTTAATGGTTGGGCTTAATTAAAAATCATGTTATCCTCTATGAAGATTCCCTGATTAAGGGGAATATTTCACTCCAAATTTCATGCTGAATTATTTTGATAGTTATGGAACATATTCAGCTTAAAAATGGGTAAAGAATTGAAATCACTAACTTGACCATGATAATATTTTCCAGTATATTTGGATAAAGACAGTGGATATATATGTGTGTATATGTGTGTATATATATGTATATATGTATATATATATCCACTGTCTTTATCCAGATGTACTGGAAAATATTATCATATATATACACATATATATCCACTGTATGGATATATATACAGTGAATGAATGGTCTACCACTCTACCTTCAGTGTTAACAGGTACTGACAAGCCCTTGTCATCTATCACCATAGCCACTTCAGTGACTTCATTTGAAGGCTTGCCTTTCAATGTTTCAATGTCTTCATTCCTTCAGTCTATCTTCCAAATCAGTATAGAATGTCTAATTACAGAATTTATCATCAAAAATCTGGAAAGACTTGTGTTGCCAGAATAAATTCTGAACTCAGATACAAGCACCTGGTAATCAGGTACAACTTCCCTTAGCAAGCACTTTCTCACTAACAGGACCCCAAACACAACCCTCTTTTGCAATAGCAGATAGTTTTGGTGCCTGGTAACTTTAATTTTGCCATGTGCTCAGGAGGACTTGCTCTTCCATAGTCAGGTTTAAAAAAGTTGTGGGGTCCAGTGAAAAAATTAGCATGCAAACCCCATTGCTAAATATTATTAAGTATTTCAAGATGGCAACAAAATATGGAGTCAACAGACAGGACTCAGTGGCATTGCCCAAGCTGTGCTTCAGGAAGAGAGATGTTTCTTCACACTTCACTGACCAGAATAATGTTTCAAGTTACAAATCTCAGATTCTTTTGTGGCAGAATTATTGAAGTCCTCTAAGCCGAACCATGTGTTTTAATCACTTTGCACAATAGATATTATCAATACTTAATCTGCTTACTATTTACACATACAATGAAAGTCTAGAGAAAATGACTGGATTTTACCTTTTTTCCAGTTCTCCTCCTACCTTCTTAGCCTCACACTGTAGTTATGGCCAATGGGACAGAAATGATAACCCTGTATATCAAATCAAATAGGGGTGAAAGTTTCTTTGTGCTTCCTAGAGGTTTCCAGAAAACCATGGAATTGGGGGCATTGATGCTTCTTTACTCCCTGTGTTTTTCCATAGCCTCAGGACTTGTCTACAACAACAACATAATGTAACTGCCTCAATCAAAAGGCAGCCTGATCATTTTCTGCATTATTTTTTCATTGTAGCATAGGTCAGCTTTGGCATTGACTTCTGTTTAGTAAGACAGTTGGTATCATTAAAATAGTAGAGAGGCATAAAATTAAGCCTGAGGAAAAATAAAAATAAAATAATACATGTAGAAAAAAATAGAATGACTCTAGAAAAATCTGTGAGTTAGCAGAAAAACTTTATTATCACTATTTTTATCTTTTTTATTGCAGTACATGGATTTATAACACTGTATAAGTTACCTTGATGTGTGTATACTACATTATTCATATTTATTTTCTATAAAATGTGTTAAATCACTTGATAAATTGCAAAGGGAAATTTGCAAAATCTCAAATTTTGTGTCTCAGATAAAGGCATGCTTGCCAATAATGCAAATGTTTGAAAATTTTTTAAAAGTTATTAATCTTTTCCTTTTTATGTGGAGTGAGTGAAAGAAAACAATAACAACAACCCCAAATATGGCCAAAATAAAGGATGGCCATAACTAAAGTGTGAGGCTAAGACAATGGTTGGGAATTTTCTTCCCCTTAAGTTTGGCCTAAGAAGATAATGGGGATCTTCAAAATCAGCATCTAAAATTCAGATGAAGTGAAAAATTATTGGAGTCATTGTACCTATTAATTCCAGTCACTGGATTACCATTTATCTAGAGGGATGAGTTTGATCTTTAACAAAATGGTGACAGTCTAATATTTACCATTTACAACCCAGATTGATTATCTTTTATTTCTTTTATATATTTGTTTAGATATAGTTCATTTGTCTATGTTCACTTGTATATTCTTTTTTGTCATTTCTCTTGTATTTTGTGTAAGCTGAGAGTTGTAGAGGCATTAACAAGGATGACTATATGGTCTGTGTCCCTGAGGAAACTGTGTTGTGCCTTGTATTCTATCCCCTTGTATATTTATTAATGGTGTCTTTTGCACTCATTTCAAATTGCTTCAGTTTTTTCATATAGCTCAAATGATAAGCTATTTAGTTGCTCCAATGTGGTCTATTTTTAAAGGAAATTAAACTTAATGGAAACCATAATCCTAAAGGGATAACAATTTAATGACAAAAATTTAAATACCAGGAAACTAACTGGAGACAATAAGGGGTTGGGGGGGAGAAATAAAGGGGAAGACAATGTTCTAAAATTCTGAAATCATAAATCAAATGATATTTATTTTATACTAACAACAAATCCTCTAGGAAAATGACATATTGCATTGTGTCAACAGACTCAAATGCCCATCCATAGTTACTGCACTGCAGACAAGGTTACAGGGAGGACTAGTATTAGCATAGGATTGTCCCAGAGCTTTGTGAATCAGCAATAGAGTTTCTTATTTAGCATACTCCTGAAAATATGACTGTGATGAAGATCAGGTACTCAGATTTTTACCATTGTAGAAAAGTAGCAATTCAATATTTTTTAGTTATTGTTTATTTGCTATTAGTACCTCATATTTAGAAGTCTATTCGATTCCTACCAAGATCATCCCAAATCAAATTTTGTTAAACAAACACGTTCTACATTATTTTTCAGAAGAATCTGACTTATCAAAACCTAGTTGACAAGAAGAAAAGAAACTATGTGAAAGGAAAAATGTAATAATTATGGTGGGAGATAGATAAAGACACATCTGGTGTTACCCAGCAAAGGGACTGAAAACTGTCTCCAGGTCAGAGCCTGTTCCATAGATTCTAAGTCTGACCACCTATCATCACACATGCAAACGAATGTACTTTATGCAACAACAACAGCAACAACAAACAACAACAGCAAAGGTTTACTTGGACTAATAAAATATTGGGAGAGATCTAGCAAGGGAGAGGGAGATCGAGAGGGACAAGGTCCAATTACCCCTCAATGGTGCACAGATGGAGCTGCAGTTATAGGAGCCATCAGGGTGCAACAAGCTCTGCTATATCAGGAGCTGTGGCCTGCAGCAGCAAAATCTTACCAAATCCTGCTCCTGCTGGGGTGGCAAAGTGCCACTTCTGACATTGGGGTGATATACTCTTGATTTCCTTATTGGGGAGAGGAGGCAAGGGCCCACTACACTATTGGCTGGCAGAGTCTGATGAAAAACAGAGTGAGCTCATGTGCCTCTCTTTCTGTTCAAGGTTCCCAAGAAATGGTTGCTCAAGTTCTCATCCTTTGCAGCAAGACCCCTTGCACAGGTTCACATAGGCAGAGTTCATAACACACCACTGCTTGGATGTTGTCTGGGACATTAGAACATGAAGTTCAAACTCTCACTTCACCAGCATCAGCCTACTCCAACATTGGGAATGACTTGCTTGGCAAGAATGACTATCAGGAGGCAACATTTCCCTTTCCAATGTCTTTTTCTGATGGGCTTCCACATTGCACACACAATGTGATTTACTATTTATTTATTTGTACATTTATTTTTCTTAACACCTCCCATAGTGAGAATAACCCAAGTGAAAATATTTTGTAAATGTTTATATAATGGTTTAAATCCAGATGGTGAGGCAACAAACTCATTGTCAGGAACCTTGGTCCTAGATTTATTTTGCAGACCTAAAGCAAATTTATCCTTAACTATCTACACTTTACGGGGTCTACAGGAGAATGTTATTGTTTTGTCCCCAAAGTTATTTTATGAATTAGCAAGGCAAAGTTATTACAGATTGCAGTGTTTTGAACATTCAGCATGGATTATATAAACATAGATTACAATGAAGGTAGACAGACAAATTATTTACAACATTGTGAGAAAGTTAATGAATTCAGCAGAAGCAACCCATTATGCAGAGACATCTAGGAGGACTAAAAGAATTATGTTTGCTTGTATTTACAAAATGACCTTGAAAATTCACTCCCTGACCTCACTTTATGCATTGATCAATTCTTCTGTATTTAGAAAGATCCTGAGGGAAATGAGGCGTTACCAGAGCATTGGCAATGCTTACAAGGTCTTCGACAGTAGGACAAATATTTTCATTGTGTTGAGGGTCTGTGTTGAGTGAAAGTATAATTAGGTTTGGTGTGATTTCATTTTCAATTAAATTGATCAGCTTAATTCACTTTTCTTCCAGTTACTAACAAGGTAAATTTGATATTTCTGGCTTATTAAGAGTGTGTCCTTGTTCCTGTAACTCTTTAGAATATAGTTTTTATTTTCCCAGGTTAGGAAGATAAATATAGTTCTTACTTTCTGTAGATAAGCAGCTAAATTACATTGACTAACATTTACTGAAGACCTACTCTGGGCCCAGAAAAGAGACAAAAAACAATTGGAAAACAAGTAGATATGGGTTTGGGGCAGGATGTTCATAATGGCAAAATCTTATTGTATCCAAGTGAAAGAGGAGTTGAACCTATTTAGTATGGTTAGCAATAGATTGTACTAGGCCAGGGATATTATAGCCTGGAGTGATGGATAAACAGTATTAAAACCAGAAATATGGTTTTTAAAATTTATCACATTGGTAATAGAGAAAATAATCTCTGCCTATCCCAAGTCTTTAAAATGGGGAGTAAGTGGTTAAATAAAAGGTCTATAATCTGTTCACTCATATCAGCAAGTGGAGATAAAGAGAGATATGATACTTCTGTGGCTGTGAAGGGAGAAGACAAATGATGAGTCTGTTTATAAACAATTGACCTATATGCTAAAACAAATATTTCCTGTTAGGTGTTCACCTGTTCATGGATATACTTACTTATCTAAGTCTATGAGTCTAGAATCTATGACTGAATGAGGCACATCTACTTGGCGATATCACCTAGATATGAAATGACGAGAATAAAATGGAGATATTTCATGACTTGGGTGTTGCTATTCATGTAAGCAAGGTGAGTGGGCACTTTATTCGAAAGTGCCTCTCTTTGTCATGGACATGCCGTGCAAGCTCTCTTACCATTAGGGGAGCTGAACTCTGTGAGAACCGAAGTCCCAGAGCTGCTGCTTCTTTACCTGTATTGCATGCTGACTTGTAGTCTTAATACTATTAGTGAATGTTGAAACTGGGTAAGGTCTTGATACTTAGAAGTTGTTTCATGATATGAATCTTGGTGTTATCTTAGGTAATATAAAATAGTCATGAATAATCAAAAAGGATAAAGATTTCACAATATTGGAATTTTAGAAATAAACTGATTTTAAATAAATAAGCCTTTAGCATTTCCCATGCTTATTCCTTTTTTCTCTTCTCTCTCTCTCTCTGTTTAAATGAGTAAGGTAGTGTATTCAGGTAGAGGTAAGGATAATAACAAATGGATTTTGAAGTACATAGTCATATAGTCATCTTAGACAAGTTTTTGTGACTGACAGTGTGGGACTGTGTGAGAGGGAAGTAGAAGAATCTGAGTCAGCATTTTAATCCTGGTGAGATACTGTCTCTTGGGTGTTATATCTCATCAAAGGAAAACCATATCAGATTTTGGTGATTGTTGGGACTGAAGATAGCCCTTACTAGACCAGCAGAGATACCACATCTCTATGTATTTCTTTTACGAGGTTGAATGTCCTCTTTTTGATTCTTTTTGTCTCCTGGCTTTTATCCATAGCATTTTAAGTAGATGATTAAATCTTAACATGCCTTCACCCCTGTCTTTCTTTATTGCTCATTTTTAGTATTCTATCTTTAGATGTTAGGTATCCGTGCAGCTGTCACTGTTTTGCAGTGTAACTCTCAGATATTTGAACCCTAATCTAGACTTAAATTTTGAACTGCTTTTTAGAAAGAAGAAGCTTCATATTTTTGTCAAAAAAAACCTGTTGAAATAATAATTTTCATTACAGGACTACAGGAAGGAAAACATAGTAAAAAGGTCTGAAGTCTTTTGAACTATCAAGCAGTGGAATTACAGACTAAATTTAGGTAGAGAACAGATAGTGAGTAAATTAACATATTGCTGTGTACACAGCAATTTAGTTTGCAAATTTCATTTCCGATTGTGAATGTTCCTAAAATTATATATTTCAAACGAGTGTAGTTAATAAAAATTTCCATAAAACTTTATAGCAAAAGAAACTATCAGAAATAAAAATATAGGAAAGGTGAAAAAAAGAATAGGTATAACTTTTCATTCAGCAAATAAAATAGTTGAAAATTTCATTATTACAGGCTAGAGTGCGTCATATGCCTACTGTTCTGTATCTTATGTTTTTGTTAACTAATAGGTATATAGTCTTCAAACAACTCCTTATCTTTTTAACAACAGATAATAATTGGTCTAGTTTTAATATTCTTGGCAGTGCTTAGAGAAAAGCTTCTTTTCCTATCACTTGATCATGAGATTTTTTTTATTATGTACTTTTAAATGTATTAAGATTTTCAAAAGAAATTTAATGAAAATTGTAGGAACTATTTTTTTTTTACTTTTCTCACTCCCATCTCTCCTTTCAAATACATATTGTGTATTTCTTTTCTGATATCTTATGAGATGAAACTTTTTGTGTTTTTTTAAAAACTGTATCTTATTATTTTATTGAAAAGGGCTTTATTGGTCAACACAATTGCCATACCTATAATATACAGATAAGAAAAAGGAGATTTATGTCCCTGATGCTTAACCTAACTGTAAAAATCCCAAAATTTGCCCTCTACTTTATAACTCTAATGCATTTGCTGTCAATTCCCTCCTGGCAAATTATTTCTCATATCAAAATGCACCTCCTCCACTATTGATTCTGAAATATCCCAATTTTCAAAATATTAGTTTCTTTTATGTGGTACTTTGCAAATAGTATTTTAAAAATGTCTGCTGATTACATGGACAGTGAACCTTCTATTTATGTTACACTATCTAATTTGATAGGAGTTTTCATTATCATACAAATGGAAAATTGGCTTTTAAAACAAGGGAGATAATTATCCCATTTAAACAAACATGTGTACAATCACATCACAACTTTCTATGTTTCCATGCTTGATTTGAAAATTAATTTTGTTGTCAGCACATTAAGTTTTCTTTGTAATTTAAGGTAAATTAGATAGTGTATTTTGGATCTGAAGTTTCTACTTGAAACCATTATACATAACTAACTTTTAAAGCTTTTGTTTTTGACAAATTGAAACTATTTTTTCTTATTATGCTTTAATTATCATTGTGTATTGCAAGATAACTTGAGAGAACTTTTATAGTTGTCCCTCAGGTACAACAGAATGAGCCAATTGTGAAAGTAGATACAGTCTTCTAAGATGGAGAAGGGATTGTGAGACTTGATGAGTAACAGTGCCTGCGTATTTACAATGATTGTTGTGATTTTTGTCAAACTTTTTCAAAATATATATGAGTATACACAGAATTTTGACTTTGCATACATAATTAATACCACTGATATTCATGAGTAAAAGGAGTATTAGGCAAATCCCAATTCTCCTATCCAAAATGTTTACTTTAAAGTAGTCTGGAAATTATTGTTGACAAAGGGAATTGCTGGCAACAGGTCACATTAGATTTATCAATATTATTTTTATGGAAAACAACTGAACCACCCGTCAAAAATCTGGAGGTTATCATGCAAATTTGAATTACAATAGTACATTCAGAATAAGGAACTAAAATCATAGCTCATACATATAACATAGTTCCTCTAAGTTTTCTCTAACATAAAACAATAGTCTGAAAGGAATCAAAAACAATAGTCTGAAAAGAATTAGCAATCCATATTTATTGTACCACTATTTACAATATTCAAATTATGGAAACAACCTAAATTCTTCAAAACAGATGATTGAATCAAGAAGATGTGGGGCATATATACCATGGGATATTATGTAATAGTCAAAAAGGATAAATTCATGCTATCTGTGGCAAATTGGTAATGCTAAGTGAAATAAATCAGAAAGAACTGGAAGTGGTAACACTAAGTAAAATAAGTCAGGAAGATAAAGATAGTTACCAGACAATGTCATTAATATATAGAATATAGAGAAACCAAATTAAGTGTGAAATAAAGACAAGGTTAGGATCTAATCCTGAAAAGCTGATTATAGAATGAAGCGTCTAAAAAGGACAGAGGTTGGGAGAGGGGTAAGACAAAGGGAGAAGAAAGCACAGTGGACTCTGGGTGATTTTGATGGTGATAATCTTCTATAACAATATCTGAGGGGGATATTTTAATATTATCTCAATTTAAATAGAAATCATTTTTAAAACATGATTTTCTTTATTTTCTTACATATATTTACTTATACATATTTACTTACATATATTTGCTTACATGAATTATATATTTCTATATACATCAGAACAGATGTATATAGAAACAATTTTGACCCTCTGAAGAGTGGCTTTATTAATACTGGGCACTAGTGTCTAGACTAGTGTCTCAAATGAAGGATGTACTTTTCTTATAATGCATGAAGGTAAAAAATAGGCTACTGTTGGTATTAGTCTTTAATTCATTGGACTGAAACATTTGTGTTTTTCTTGACTTTATTCACATGTCATGAATGACTGTTGTGCCTCCAGGCATCACAACCTCACATTATATTCCAGGACAGAAAACAGAAGAGGTTGTTTATGTAAACACTCTTCATGTGCTTGTAATTTTTTTTTTTTAACAAGCAAGAATGTTCCAACACCATGGAATTCTTTCCCTCTAGCTCATGAGTTAGAACAGTGGGTTTGGTCATCTCTAGTTGTTGAGTGGGAATCCAGACACATTAACATTTGGAAAAAGAAAAAGGATGATCTTGATGTGTTTAAGTGCATCTTGATAGTCCCTTGGGGCTGGTCATGCAATATCTTGAAGAAAAACTAGAAAATAAAAAGCAGAGGAAAATGATTATTGGGAAAAACTAACAATGTCTATGAAAAAATACAAAACTAGCTGTTGTATTCAATTGCCAAATCTTCAAAAAGTTTTACCTTGGATTAATTAATGAACAAAACATGCGTTTTCAACAAGAATTATAAAATGACAATGCAATGTGGAAAATAAGTTAATATACATATGGACAAAATTTGCAAATAATTTATTTTTAAGTTTAGAAAAAATTATTTTTTGGTACTGAATTTTATTAAGAAAAAGTGCTGAGGTACACTCTAGTATCATTTGTCTGGACAGCAATAGGTTTTAAAGGTGACATTATCTTGGTTATATAGGTGTTTTGCGACTTGGCTTAACAGGTAGGAATGAGTCCATCAGTCAAAACGAAGATGATGTGACACATTTTTAAATTCACTGGATGCCAAATTATTTCTTTGCAATGAGACATTTCCCTCTTCTGAATAAAAGACATTGTGTACCTTTTGCTGTATATATATATTTTTTAAATAAAAGTGTATTTTTGACATAGTAGACCTAAGTATGTACATGAAGTCATTATAGCAATAATTGGTATAAATGGAAATAAAAGGCAAACATTTTAGAGTAATATAATGTATAATATCAGGAAGTTTATGAGTTGTGGTTGCTCAGTTGTAGAGTGTATGTCCTTCAGTGTTGGATTACTTGTGTCTTCTAGAGTATGCATTTTAAAGGGTGCTAATGTTGATGAACACATAATACCAAAGAATGTATTAAAGCTCTTGTGTTTCATATTCCATTTCTGTTCCTTAAATATAAAGAAGAAATCAAGGGTTCCACAAACAAAAGCAGTGGAGTTTAAGAACTGTTGAAAGGAGTTAGCGTGTCTAAGTTGAAGAAAAGAATGACCATAAATGGAAATAGAAGCAGAAAACTAAGGACAAAATGACAGTGGCAGATCCTCCATGTCAATAATTACCCTAAATGTAGTGGAATAAACTCACCAATGAAATCTTATCCTTTCTGATTTTTAAACTTTTTAGGTATGTTCATATTATTGATTAAAATAATTAACTGGATCCCACAAGTACAGAAGATATTCCTTCCCTTTTATTTTGTGTTGTACTATTTGTTTAAATTTCAGTCTAATCTAATCTTCATCTTTATATAGTCCTATGGATCAATTTATTTTTTTACACGTGTCATCTAAAAATGTGGTTAAAAAATGAGAGGATGGAGAATACTTTAGGGAAAAGATAAAAAATGTAGGAGATGAAAAGAAAAGAACTTTAAATTACAGCTGAGAAAAATCAGGGAATGTAAGGGCAGACATGTGATATTTGGTGGGGCATCAGGTGAACTACATAAGGGAAGTCAGAATCTAAAATAAATCTAGATAGTAAGAAAAACTAGAAGTAAGTTGGAATTGGGTATAGAAAACAAGGCAGTAAATTGCAGAGCAGGAATTAAGCCTTTTGGGCAATGTAGCATTCAGAGTTAAGTAATGGATGCATTTTTCTTTGTGTGGGCAGAAAAGAGGTTGAAACAATGGTGCAGGGTGAATTAGTCAGGCTTTTTTCCTTCATTAACATGTACCTAGCACCTGGGGGTGTTGCATCTTTCCCATCAATGTCCAGCCAGTGGGTGTGTGCAAGTGTAATTGTGCACACCTGGGCCTGGGAGAGAGGCGCTAAAGTAACACAGAGGGCATGCACACCAGCATGAGAGAGAGAAAGAGTACCAGAGAATGAAAGAGAGAAATATCAGAGAAAAAGTGTGGAGATTCTTGAGGACTGGGGGAGGAGGACTCATCTGTCTCCTAGCACCACCCCAGTCCTGCCCCTGCCCCTGCCCTGCCCCTGCCCTGTGCAACTGCTAAAACCAATAAAGAACCTACACAGATTGATGAACCTGCACTATAGTTGGTGTCACCAACAGGCTGGTTATATTATAATTGTTGACAAGGATACTCACATGACAGTTGGTGATGAGGATGGTTACTTGACACCTTTTATTTCCATTTTCTACAGTTTGCTGTATGTAGCACTAGTGTTGAAACACTGGTTTCTTTTAGGATTTTTATTTTTCATATTTTGATTTAATGATTTACTACTTTTCCACTTAAGACAAAGGGTCAGTCTATACCATTTTAAATGGACTGTTACTTTATCCATATAGAGATCAGATGTAAAGGATACTGAAAAATAGGACTTTTTACTGATTCTTTTAGTGTGTTTTCTTGTGTAATTCTCCCCCGACCCCCACGTGGTAAGTTCCAGGGTGATTTTTGTTTTAAAGTTAAGCATGTAGAGGTCCAAAGAGAGCATGTGACTGCACAGAGTCGTCACTTCATATGGTCATTGGCTATGCTTGGAATCTGTGCCCTAACATTAAAGTCAGCTCTCTTTCTAATACTGATATACCATTCTAGCTACTTTAATAAATGAGTAGATCATTCTCAAATGCAATTCATGAACTGTAGAGTCTTCACAAAAAAATTACCATAATGCCAAGTAGGATTGATTACAACAAATATAGTTACATATATATATATAATTATAAGTATAGTTATATATAAGATACATATAGTATAGAACAAGTATATATTAGTCCCAGGACTTATAGATTGCCTTTTCCACCCAAAGGATAACCAGCTCCTGTTATAAGTACAGTTGGTGAATCTGTCAATCAAGAAGAAAACTTTTGGTAAGAGGCCAACTATGTGTCAGTGCATCTCTGCTTAGAAATCTTGAAAATTATTTGTTCCATCTGATAACGTGTGAATGTTCAATTTACGAAAAATGTAGAGACATCTTGCTTAGAAAACATCTTGTGAAAAAACACCAACAAAAAACTTCTTGTGGAAGGCAGCTTATAATGTAGCTTTCCACATAGAGAACTGTTTTAATATTATACTTGATGAAAAACAGTAGAGGAAGAAGCAATATATACTTAACAAGGATGGTGAAGAAACATGAGGCATAAAGCATCTGCTAGTCTATCAAATCAAGTGAAGGATAAACATCTGAAGAAAAGGCATTTTTGAGAGGGGTGTGAAAAACTTGAAAATAGAAGAACCCAGAAATTGAAACAAATTTTGTATCTTCCAGCTTCAGAGAAAACGCACAAGGATCATTAGACCCCATCTAGTGTTTATTTTTGCCAAAGCATTTTTAATGATGAATTATAAGTTGAACACAAGCAATGATATTTTCTCCCATGAATTTGTTTTTAAAATAGCTGTTTTAATATCTTAGCCAAGTCTATACATCATTAGTTCTCAGGATAAAAATAAACAGAATTATTGAACTTAATCCACAGGTAATAGCAACATGACTCAGATTTGCTTCTTAGGTAGGTTGTGGCCTATTATTTTGGATTGAAAAAAGGAATATTTTTGATAGAAATTGAGGTAGAATCCAGTTTGATTATTATAACCTTTTAAAAGTTTTAAAGTACATACAAATCATGAAAATGTAAAAATATTGATTCGAAAGTGTTCTCAAACAAATAAAAGGTAATTTGTTCAAATTGCTTTCTCTGAGAAAATTATTGACGATATAATATCCATTTAAGAATATTTTTCTATCTGGAAATCTTGACATACATAATGTTAAACTAGGATAAGATCATTCACTTCATCAAAATAGGTACTATGTTCTCTCTTTACTACATTTCTTTTATATTCACTTGATATGCCTTAGTTCAGGGAATTTAAAAATCAAATTTCCTCACAAAATAGAATTGGTAATTCTATAGTAATTGATGTTAAAATTAATTTTAAAGAACTATTCAAGATTTTATATATATATGTATATATATATATATATATATATATATATATATATATGTATACACACACTGTAATATCTCCAGATACCTGCTTTAGCAAAACACACCAACCCAGAGAGGAAATTATGACTTCACTAATACAATAATAAACATTATATTATTATATAATAAACACTATACAAAATTACCTGAGGAAGTTTCTTTACTGTTCTTAATGTCTATGATATAACTGTTTTCGTTGACTAGCCTTGGTAGAATATGAGTTATTAAATGGAAAAAGAAAGGAATCAGATGATGTTTCTGATCATATCACTAATATCGTGTGTTTTGTGATTTCAAATGTAAGCATTTCTCTTCAAGTTTGATTTCATAGGACAAACTAAGTATAATACGATTACGATTACAAAGATAGACTGTTTAAGAAACACTGTGTTTTCTCTTTGTCTCTGAAGATCTCTTTCCTCAGAGATACCATGAATACTTATCAAAATACAACTCCATAACAGATTTACCATATCAGAAAGGCTGGAATGGGGTCTGAAATCTGGCTTCCTTAAGTTCTTGCTTTGTGATTTTTTTTAAGCATGCAAGTGTGGGAACGTTTGCACTATTCATGCCACTTTAGGTAGTAAGTATATTAAGACAAGAGTGATGGCATTGTCTATCAGGTTTATTTTGTATGAATAGCTTTGTGTTTTGCTGCAAATATGAATAGGTGATAGGAATGTATGAAAAATACTGTGGTAGTGAGAAAAGACATGCCATTTCTCCAGCAAACGCAAACAACCGTTAAAGACTGGTGGCTTAGTGATAATTAGTTCCAGGATCTGATACTTAGTTTTATAATTATAAAACATTTTATTAATTAGATATTGCAGGAAAATTTATTTTTTTCTAGTTTGAATTTCCCTTGCCTGTAAACTTTTTTCCACGGATTTTATTAGAAGATAAATATCACAAAAAAGTCATAAATATTTTATCTTGATATGAGTTCTCATAGGAACACTCATGTTAGAGCAGAGCAGATTGTTGCTATTTTATTTAATGCCTACAAACCTACCCATTGTTATGCTCATTTCATAGATAAATGAACACACCCTCAAAGAGGTTAATTAACTTGACCAAAATCACACAGCAAATTAGTGGTTAAACCAACACCAATTTCAGACTGCCTGGCTTCAAGTCCAAGGGACTGTTTATAACATCACATTACTTATTTGAAAAAGTACTTTGTGTTTCCTTTTTTAAAGTACATTATTTTCTTCTCTGTTCCATAAGCATCTTGAAACTCCATAAATGACAATCTTTAAAAATAGATGGCTCATTTTTGATGGAAGTTCACTTTAAAAAGAAATTTGAAGAACATGTTCAAAAGATACTATTGTGTGTGTTCTGTCTTGTGGGGGAATAGGGATGACTCTGCTCTGGTCAGTTTTTGTCTAAATAGGCAAGTCAAAATGAAAATTATAAAATGAAAACTAAGACAGGTAAACAATAATTTTCCATTCTGTCACCCATGTTCTCTTCCTCATGTGATATATCCTTTACTGCCACTCTCCAAATGGAAAGTGCATAATATTAGGTTAATTGTTCAAACATACCTTATTCATTTTAAAAGCACATGTGGAACTCTGCAAGCAATCAATCACAGCTTACTAAATATTTCTCAGATTTGAGACTTCTGCACTATTCCAATTAATGTGGATCCCTCTCTTCACCATGGGAATTGCACTGTATAACTGATTACCAAGCACATCATGTAAACGGCTTTTAGAAACTGCTAACAGCCCATTATGGAGAATGCACCTTATTAACAAAGGTCATATTAGAATCTCACCCTGGTAACTAATCGCGTCAAATGTACAGTACATCAATAGGCACATAGACTAGGAAGCAGAGTTTTCCAATTAAGTGAATCAGTTTGACCTTCTGAACTATAAATAAACTGCAGCAACAGCTTCTGATTAGGCTTAAGGAGTCTCACTTCCATTGCAAACAAATGCCTCAGAACTTACGCATATTTAAAAAGTTAATCCTGTAAAGAGTCAATGAACAGATTTAAAGTTTCAGCATTAATGCTTTGGACTTGAGTTTCTTCAGATTTTTTGCAGTGCAGACAGAATAGGAATGCATCCCTCTGAATAGATAAACAAGGCCTGAATTGGCTTTCACCCTCCCTTAGGGTAACTAATTTAACAGAAGTAAACCTATTTTCAAAACAGAATAAAATATTTGCTTCCCTAAGTAGTTACAGGGCTGGCTTGTTTAGGCTACTGCCCCTCCAAGAAGATAGGCAATTAGCTATACTCAGTAAAAACTTGATAAATAGTGGATTTGAGCTTTGCTTATTTTAATCTGATATCTATTCCAGAACTAATTCAAATCCCATTCTTTCAACTTTGATTACCTGAAATTAAAAATCAATGAAATTCTTTAATTTAACATTATACTTTGAATACATTATACTTTGAATAACATTGTACTTTGAAGCTGACATTGCTGACCACTTCTGAGGGAGAGCATACTTCAGTGTTTTATTAGAGTTAGGAATGAATTGCTGTAAATTCTTGGTCTCAATTTTCTCATCTAGAGTGAAGGACTTGAACCAAATAAACTCTAAGCTTCCATGACTAAAAGTTCTATGAATCTATGCACGTATGTACGTTGTTAACAAAAGTTCGGAAATTGTTTAACCAGCCCAGATAGAAGTGTTTTCAGCAGTATTCACTGTGATAATAAATAATAAGTGTAAATTTCTGAAAATTCAAAGAAATAATGACTGACTAGGATACTTTCCTTCTAACAAGGCATGCAATTTAATAATTAGGAATTCAAGCACACTTTAAATAAAGATCGTTGTAGAATTATTACATGGACCATTCAGCTTCTAATACCAGTTTTGATAGATATGGGGACTTTTATGTAAATAGTTTCAGTCTAGGACTCTTGCTATCAGGGAGAACCTATAGAATAGGTTTCTTACACCTTCTCTGATTTTTTTAAAATAAAAATAGAAACATGACCCTATTATTTAGAAATCTCCGAAATCAAATCACATCATTTATATTTCTAGTGTGTTGCTGAATTTAACATTTCCAAGTATTTCCAGGCAAGGCTAGAGGAGGGAAGAAATACCTCTCTGAAGTGAAGTTCAAGACTATTTCAAGCTTTGAGAAGAGTAAATATAGTTGATTTTGGTGGGGGGTATTAAATATTACCTTTCATTATAAGAAGTTAGAGATTGAATATGTTATTCAACTAGTATAATGGTTACAAAATGAGCTCATCATGTAATATTTTAGGGTGAAATCTTGGGTTTCTGATAACCTGTTTCTTTAAAGTTTTGTACATGCAGAGAGACTTACTATGACATGTATAGGTATCTGAAGTAAAATTATGAAGTGGGGATATTTATTTTGTCCTCTGTGGTTTCTGTCCTTGGGGACTTTTTCATCCACTAGATATCACTAGTTTTTTCTCTCTCAAAGAAAGTCATCTGACAGGTAGATTCACACAGAAACTCTTGCGACTTAATATATCATTCTCTCTAGAGGAATTAATATAACATTTAATATTTTATAACTTGAAAAAGAGCTAGAGGGTCAACTCAAGTGATTGAATCTTTATGAATGCTATGCTACCTAAATTGAAAAGTGATTTCAAATCAAAAGTAAGATCTTCTGCATGTCCTTTTTATTCTATAATACAGGCTGTTATTCTTTGTTCTCACAAGGCTGTGAGAAAGTGCTAAACTGAACTCATGAGGATTTTTTTATTGATATCATTTACTACTTTTTCCTAGCTTGGACACAGAGTAGACACCCAACAAAGAGGCACTAAATATGCGAATACCTAGTATCTTTAATTTCATAGTTATAAATTATCTTAAATAGCAGGGACCTTCTTCCCTAGAAGTTGCTTTATGAAACACCGAGGTCATTATAGAGAACAAAAGATGTTTTGCAGAATACAGGCAAGAAAAAGGCAGCCTTGCAAAACACAGGATCTTGTTAAGGAAATCAAAATATAGATTGTATAGAAGAGTGATTCCTATTGTTCTTTCCCTGTCTGTCGCTCCACCTCAGGTTCTATTAAACTCATCTGCTTGTTTTCAAAATGTCGATTAGCATGTCAATTGTTACTGGTTGGAGAAGGATTAGACTCACTATCCTTTGAATAAATTTCAAAGCTGTGGTGTGTGTGAGTCTTATTATATGTCCCTGAAAAACTGACTGAGAATAACTTTGTGATATCAAGCCTTTCACCCTCCCCCCGAATACATATCTACCCCCCATGAATATCAGCCCATCAATAGGCATGGATAGCACATCTGCATTCAGAGTGACATCTCCACATCCTCCTTTTCCCCAAATCACATAGCATCATCTATTCCCCATCTTCTGCTTATCCCTTAAAAGCCCAGAACCACTCAGCAGGAAGGTTGTGGAAATAGAGCAAACTCTCCTGTCTTCATACTCAATCAGTCTGTAAATACAGGTACTTCACCTACTGAAAAACCATAGGGCTCATTGAGGGCTCATTCAATCTATATATTGAGAAGTAAGTTTACTTTCTGGACATCTCTTAACTGTCAAAATTCAGGCATATTAACTCAGGATTAATGGAGACTATAGAGACCTGATTGTGAGACTTATTATTTTGGGAAGCCCAATATTAGCAGACTGATAGAAAAAAAAAGTACAGGAGAAATTTGATGCAGACTGCCTTGGTATTACTGAATTTAGAAACTCATGTTTGCAATGGACAGCAAACTCCAGAGAACTGCAATTTCAGTGCTTGCAGCATAAAAAGTTTATGGAGAACAGGCCAGATAGGAGACAGGGGCAAATTATACTAAAATCCACCTTCTTTTCTATGTAGAAGAAGGTGTTTATGTTGGTATGGAGAGTAGGATTGAGGGCAAGGAAAATATGAGAATGCAAGTTGGCATACTGACTGATTGTTTCCTTGTAAATTATTAATAACTCCGAGTTGGATACAAAACTGCTACAAAATTGAACTTCTACAAAAATGTTGCTTTGGTTGTCTAACTATGAACTGGCATCTTAAGTCAGTCTTCAGGGATATTTATTGGTCTGGGCAATATGAGGTCTCTTTGAGGATAGCAAATATTTGTGTTTTGAAACATAGCTTGTCAATTTCTGAAAAATCTCTGTTTTCTTAAAATGGGTACATATTCCAGACTAATTTGCATTTAGATGTGGTTGTGTGATTGGATTTGTCTTTCAATGTAGTCTGAGTTTTTGAATGAAAGATAAACTTTTCTTTACTAAGTCATGGTGACTTGTAATTGCAGAAGTGATAATGGAAGAATATTCTGAGAATGGGTAGTGAAAAATAGATGAGGCAACAGGTAGGAATTAGATCAGCAAGCATAGACATATGGTTGACAAATTGACAATCTGGAGATACAAGCAGATATGAACAGTAAGAGGGTAATGATAGGATATAAGGAAGTTGACTAAATTAGTCGGGAAAAAATGGAGTCATTGGTGAGTCTATTGATATTTGGAAATCTTACTCTCTCCAGTTTTTCTTTGCAGTAAATAGATAATACACAAGCACAGCTCTAATTGGTCATAAATATTCATCATGCCACCAAGCAAGAAATACAGTTGATCACATATACTACTATGACTTAACAAAACACTAACATCACGACTGCATTGCCTATGAGGTTTTCTTCCTCTAAAAGTATCCCCTAAAACCCCAGTTCCAGTAATACTCATATCACTTTCTTCCTATCCTTAAAAAAAAAATTATATATATATATATATATACATATCTATACAACCACAGCAAATACAACCATATTGTCATTGAGGTTTTCCTTACTATTCCAACCCACAGACTTAAGTCACTGTCGACTTCCTGTATGTGTATCAACAAGCATGTATGTATCAAACATGTATGTATCAACAAACATATATCCTGTATGTAACAAACAAAATTGTGTGTTCCCCAATTATCCTGTTCTGATGCAATTATATCTAAATTCATGTGTCTGGCCAGAAAAATTGTAAATTTAAGACAGTGCTAAGTATGATTTCTACAATCTGTACAAAGTAGATGACCCCCAATATTACTCAAAAATAATCACTGAACTAAATAAATATTACCATTGCATTGTATTATTTTATTTCCTAAAACTAGTGCTGTATAGAATTTCAAGAATATGATAAATGTTTTTATTGTGAAAATGATATATAAAACTTGCCTTATGTATTTTATAAAGATATAATTTGCATATAGTAAGGTGTATATGCGATATTCTTAGTTGCAGAACTCAAATAATTTTTCATATACATTTATGCATTCACCTCCACTATTATTCATAGTCCAGGAATTTGTATCTTCCTAGTCAATGCTTTCATCTCCCTGAGATAAACACTTTTTTCATTTCTAACATTTAAAAAAAAGTGAAAAATAAATGTTGCATCACTGCATTATAACATTATATAATCCTCAACTATTTATTGGTAATAATGACCATATGCATATAGTACATTAAGTTTACTTCTAAAAACCCAAGTCTGCCCTTTATCATACCATGTTTCCCTTTGTCCAATTACCTATCCCTTTCCCTCTGATAATAGTTAATTAATATTATAATTTAAGAGATTATTTTTGCTTTATTTAGTTCATTTCTTTGTTTGATTTCTCCATATATCACATATGAATGAAATAATGAAATGTTTGTCTTTTTTTCTCTTATTTCATTAAGCATAATTCTCTCTAGGTCTATCTATGTTGTTGCAAATGACAGTATTTCATTTTTTAAAAAGCTAAACAGTCTGGAAATAATTTTATAAAACCTGAATAATCCAGAAAACAAATACTGTTATTGGTCAAATAAAATCCAGTTTCATGGTAAAAGTGTGAAGAACTGACCTGCATGTGCACTGTATACAATTCCCAAATAATGCTTAAGGGACATTTGGTGAAATATAAATTTAATGAGCTAAAACTCAGAATAAATTTTAAAAAGCAACAATCAAATATATTATTATGACTCTACTAAAAAAGAAAGATAAAGAAAACAGAGATAAATGAAGGCTTATCTTATACACATGGATGCACCATTTGGCATTTATTGCTAAAATAATCACAAAAGATTGCCCCTGACAAAAAACTAAAGAAACATCATAGTGTAATAGCTTGTAGGAAAACTATTATAAAGTATTAATAAAATATATTTTGTAAGAATGGCACAGTAGTAAGCTCATATAATTCATTGAAAACCAGAGTGTGGTTCTTAAATACTTAGTGCTCTTTTTTTCTACAAAAACATAGAAATGAAAAAAAAATATGATGAAGTGTAAAGTTCAAATGGAAATCAGCCAAATGAGTCTTTCCTCCTTCCCTCCCTCCCTCCCTTCCTTCTCTTCCTGTCAGTACCTTCAGAAATACTTGGTTAAAAGTTCACTGTTTATGTTATGGAGTAAACTCTAGTTCCTCAGGGTGATAGAAAAATGCTTTTCAAGAGAAGAAGCCATAGCTGGGCCTGGTGCCCCCCACCTGTAATCCCAGCCATTTGGGAGGTGGAGGCTGGGAATCACTTGAGCCCATAGGTTTGAGACTACCCCTGGCAACACAGCGAGACCTAGTATCATAAAAATAGTTAGGTTTGGTGGTACATGCCTGTAATCCCAGCTACCTGGGAGGCTGAGGCTAGGGATCACTTGAGTGCATGGATTCGTGACTACCCCAGGGAACATAGTGAGACCTAGTCTCAAAGAAAAAAAAAAAAAAAAAAAAAAAAAAAAAAAACAAGCCATAGGCAAATTTGTTCCATGTATTTAGGTATTTCCAGATTTAACCAGGAAATATCTGTTATCACTTAAGATGCAAAAAGAACATGCTGAGCTGTGAGATGCTCTATCAGGGCAAAGGAAATAATGCAAAAAAGCTCTTAAAGTTAAATACTCAGGACACTGGGAAAAACAAAGAATTTCTAAAGGCACAAGTAACTGGTTATAATACAGTAGCCATTAGTCCCAAACAAAGGCTGTTAATGCAAGATGATGTTTTCTCATCAACAAGGACTGGTGGTACACTGGTAAACAGTGGGCTGGGATCCAACTATGGGCACAGTAGGAGATGATCACAGGTAGAGTAGTTGAGGTGAGGCCATAGCAGTTCACAGCAACAATCTCTAGGCCAGGCTGCACAGCACCATACACCATACCAAAAACTACAGAGACAATAGTGACCAGATCAATAGAAACAGTGACAACTCTCAAAGGTAGCTGGACAAAGAATGCTGGTTAGCACTTCTCAGTAGTGCTAGTCACCAACAGTCACTAGGAGGCAGTGTCAGAGACAACAAGTTAGAGCTGTGGCCTACCAACAAACAGATCTTTGTGAGCTCTTGGCATAAGCCAATAGTAATCAGCTCTTTTTGAGTTACTGGACCAGGTCAATGGTGTTATTAGCAGTGTCAGAGGAAGGACCTTAAGCTGGTGCAGCAAAAGGGTCCTTGCAAAGATCCATAGAGATCTGGAGGTCTTTGGAGACCTGCAGTTCCGCTGAATCCCATGGAGGATGCCTGCTCAAAGTTTCTTCTTTGGAGGTTGTCTTCTGAGTCCATCTCTCTTTGTAGTTATCTACTGAGTCCTTCTTTGGGGACCAGGAATAGAATGAATGAAGCTGACTTTTGCTCTGTCTTGTATTATCTTTCAGGGTCCCCCACTTTACAAGCTTGATTGGGCCATTTTCAATGCAAAGTGACTGACTAGTGACAGCACCAATCAGTTCCCTAACATTTTTCAATCCAAATAATTAGCTCATCACCATGAATGAGATTGAACTAGAACCTAATTAATCCACTTACCATCCAGGTGCCAAATACAAAAAGGAAAAGCCCAGCCACAGACTTCACCTTCCTTGAGAGCAGGACTTGTTCAGGGGTGAGTAGGCCTCTGAAGCTAAAGGCACACTACACCTCGTGCCCCTTCAGTCTTGCCAAGTGTAATATCAAAAGGGAGATGGGGAGGCCTGAAGCAGCAGGGTTCATGGTTCCCAGCTGCTGCAGGGTGGATGTGACTGGGAGATGGTCATGCATACCTGGCACTTTCTGCCTGCAGCTATAGGGATCCACGCTACCTGAGTTGGCCCAGTGGGGTCCAATGCTCCTTTAAGTAGCCCTGGGGTAGAAGCTACAGGACTTGGGGTTCACCTCCACTACCAGAGCATGCTCTGGCATGGGGTAACCCTGTGATTTCAGCCCCACTGGGACTGCATGACTTGGGGCACCAGAGTGGGGGAAATTAGCGTTTGCTGCTTGCAGCATCTACTTTGGCTGCCCTGGTGAGGGGCTCCCTCTGGCAGCCACTGGGAAAACTCCTGCAGACTGCTTCTCAGCAGCAAGCCCCAGTCAACCTTCAGGGTGTAGGTCCTAGGGCCTGTGGGGCCAAGATACCTAGATGTCCTGCTGTTCAGGTGGTGGGGAAAGCCAGTAATGACTCATGGCTTGTGCTATGAGGATCCGGCTTCACTACTAAGTTATTTTTCAGGTAGAGAGTGGCAAGTTCCCCAGAATAGGAGAGGAAATTGTTCCAACTAACTCTGCCTCTGAGACAAATGTTTACTGAAGAGCTGTCATTAATTAGTCTTGGGACAGTAAAACCCTTTTCCTGTCTTATCTTCAGTTAATAATGCATGACTAAAAGTTATGCTCTAACTGTAAATCAGGGCAAACAAAACATACCACAAACTTATTTTCCTCTCAAGTCCAATAGCTTGATATGCTGTTGTTTTTATATTCCCACTTGGGGCAGCACATCTAATGTTATCTTAGAAAATGTGCTAACAAGTCTGAAAGTATTGGGGCTTTTTAATACATTTTTATTACAACTGAGGATTTTGAAAAGTGAAATCTAATGCATCTTACTCAGAACATAATATGAATAGAAAATAAGAATATGGCACTAGAATTTACGCCACATGGTGGAATTGTCTTTGTTCATTATCTTGCATGAAAGACTTTCTTCTGTCATTTATGACAAGATCATTTTTATGTTGCTAAATTTTTTACATAAAAATGTTTTCTAGTGTCCCATTTTCTTTTCCCAACAAGATCTTATATAGTCAAACTGATCTATAGGAAAGAGGCTTTGGGGAATCTGTTAAAAATGTGTGAAGACCTTTGATCCTGCTTTAAAAAATGTAACAAACCCTTAGGAATAACAGTGGAGGGAAACTCTAAATTCCTAAGAAGATAGTTCAGAGCTCTTGGGAGAACTGGTCAATTGGACATGAAGTCATCATTCAGATGCATTATAGTCTGGTTAAAACAAAATGGGCTTCTTTAAAAGCATCAATATTTGTAATTCTGAATGATAAATTTATAAACTTATCATGATAAGAAGCGTGATGCCATGCCACATTAAATATACCAGGGAAGTCCCACTAAGCTATTAAATGTTCAGATAAATAGTATAAGTTGGTAAATTCCATTGAGAACTGTTTCTATACAGTGAAATGCAAAGACTGAGTTTAACTTAAGTAACTATGAAGGTTTCATAGACACCTGTGGATTTTTGAGGTTAAAACTGTTAAGATATAAGGTTCTAAAATGAACTACAAAAAAGGAAAAACAGAATGGATAGACTGTTTGATTTTTAAGATTTACCATACATTTCCCAACAAGAAAATTCCAAAACACAACAAAACCAAAGCAGATTTAAAATTGGGCTACTGCCTGCTTAGAATTCTCATCATATTTCCTTCTTTTTTCCCAGTAGTGAATGAAAATGGAAAAATCTGGAATAAATTAGATTAATTTCTGGTAAAAATACAAATTATATACTTAGCACCCTAAATTGTATAAATTTGTATAAATTTGAACTCATGCTACATTGATTAGTTTACTTACCTCTGTGCTTTAAAGTTGCTCTAAGTCTTTTGCATCTTTTCAACTAATGATCATAGAAACTTATGAAGTAGTTGTAAAGAAATTAAACAAATACCTAGAGAATTATTTGCCAAACTAAACATTTGTACTATTTACACTTTATCTCTTGATAGCAACAAGATTATGATTTTTTTTTTTTGGAGAAAGCAAAGCAGATGAGAGTGAGAAGGAGACAGAAAGATGAAAGAAAAAAAGGAGAGAAAGAGGGAAGAAATGAGCCCATTATTTGACTTCAGTGGTATAAATATTAATGAGAAAGATGTGAAAAGATCAGAACTTTGCAAATTGCTCTCCACTGAGTCAAAGCAAATGATATCTGAAGCTGAAGAGAAAGTAGAACACATCTCAGAAGCATGAAGATACTGTACAGGAATGATTGGATTCTAAAGTGAATTTTTATATTTCTTTTGTTCAGTGATTAGATTTTATTCTTTTGAGTACTTGTAGAAGGAATATTAGAGAATAACTTTTAAGAATTATAAAGACTAAGATAAATGCCAGAAAAGAAGATTGGAAATTGTAATTCCAGTTTCACCATGGTAATATGAATCTAGATAAAACAGCATTATCGGGTGGATTTATAATGGATGGTGTCCAAACGATGATGATGGATAGCTAGCTTTCAAAGTGGAGGTAGCATTTTAGCACAAAAGCAATGAGTTTGTCTCTCAACAGTGACAGTGGTCTACCTTTTATAGCCACAACTTATATGAAGAGAGACAGGAATGTTTGGATTTGCAAATGACACAACTGAGAGGGACAGTAAAATGTTGTGTGGTGAAAGCTGGAGGCAAATTGATGTCAATATGTTGAGGTGATAAATTAGATATAGAAAGATAAAATATAAATCATTCTGCACTTTATTTAAAGGAAAACTTCACAAGTATAAAATGAGAAATATGAGACTTGGACCAGTGGGCTTTCAAATGGTCTGAAGCTCAATATAAATTGCTATTGTCATCTTGCTGTTGGTAAATCTACTTTGAGCCTAGACTTTATTAAAAAGAGACACATTATCTCAAAAGAGCAAATATGACTAGTGCTGTACAGCATTCTTTCAAGGAGACAGTTGAAACAAATATAAAGGGTGGATTAGTAGAGAGTGAACAGTCCAGGGTTAGAGAGAATTTCAGACCCTTAAAAAGTAGTGATTTATTCAGACTTCCTGCTATATTTTAAAAACCTGTGAAGTGAAAAGTCAACATACTCTGTAAGAGCTCTAACTCTATGAAAAAATGTAAGTTTAATGGATAGAAACTGGAGAACAACTGAATTTTTACTTAATTTTCGTCAATATTTTTTTTACAATTATGATTGTGAAAATGAGTTGCTTTGGAGGTAGGAGACTTCCCACAACTGGAGATCTTCAAATAGAAGGATGACCAGTTGGAGGAAAGTTTTAGTATGCTAATTGCTTTGTCATCTGTTCAAAGATAGTGCTTGGTATACATTAATCACCAACAATTATTTACTGAATGAATGACTACATAGAAAGAAGTTGCTGATGACTAATATTTAGAAAGCCCTTGTTATTGGCCAGATACAGCTAGTTTTCCAAAATGCTGTAGGAAGTGATGGCAATTGTTTTCACTTTGCAGTTCAGAAATGAAGGTAGCAAAGGTGCTAAGAGTAGCTTAAGTCACCTAGCAAGTAGAGTGGAAGAGACAGAGAATTCTAATTGTGGTATATCAATTTCCTAAACCCATTTTCCTTCAGAAGGTGGATGACCTAGCTGATTTATAAGATTTCTTCTTGAAAAATTCCTCATGCTTTATTTATATGCATTATTAATCAGACAAGGAGACCATAAACTGAAGTGATTCTAAACCCTGAATAGCCTTTGTAAGCAAACCAAAGCCTAAGCTGTAAATGTCTCAGAATTAAGAAATTAAAACTAGTGGTTGTGCTGTGGCACATCATATATGAGGAGATATGAACTAATTCCCTAAAAATCATATACAATGTTGTAAACCAATGTTATCTCAATGGGAAAAAAAAAAAAAACCCATAAGGTGATAGGGTGTGCTATCCCCCCCCCCCCATTGTCTCCTGTTTAAGATGCAGATTTCAAGGACAGATGCTAAAATGTGAGCATGACCTTACTTGGAATTTCCCTTCAGGGAGATGCAGGAGGGAGGAGGGTGAACAGGTTTCCTAGAAGGCAGGAAATCAGGGTATATAAAGGGTGTGAAAACAAAGAAAAGGACCGGATTCCAATATGGAGACTGGATAGAGAGAGGGTTAATGGAGGAGAGATGGAAATCGGCCATCTTGTAAAGATGTGAACCATGTGGACTTGGCCGAAGGCCACCAGGGGCCTGCAGCCCTTGACTGACCTGGGCTAGCCGCATGTGTGCTAAAGGCGGTTAAGGAGTTTGCAGATTTGAACTCCGTGTTGGAGTTTGTTTTGTGAGTTTAACTTGTGTCTGAAGAGGCCGTGCAAAAGTCAGGCCTGAAAAGAAAGTGAACTTTGCTGGGTGCGGTACCATGAAGTTTCTACCTGGACGACAAGAAGAGGACGGCTTGGAGGAGCTGGAGCACCCCAAAGGAGCGCGCCTAAAGAAAGATGTCTTCAAACATGCAGATTGAACTCTGACTGGCTGATTTTGGTGAGATGATCAGGACTGAGAGACTGAGGATTTCTGGGTAATCTGGGAAAGGACTTTGGACAATGCTGAGAAAGGTTTTGGGCAATGTTAATGTAATCGGAGTTTCCCTTACATGTTTCTTGTGTAGTTATTAGGACAATTAGGAAATCACTTTGTTAGAAATAAATTAGTCTGCACTGATAGTCTTGCATTGGTTTGATATTTTGGTTGAGAAGGTTGGGGATGGTGGAAAGAACCCACAAGAGTTAAAATTGTGTTTTTTTAAGTTTTTTTTCTTCTGCAGTTTTTGGAACTGGGAGCTGAGAAGCAGCTGGCTGGCCTTTGCATATTAATGGTAAAGGTGAACAGTGTAAATACTAATAAACAGTTTGTAGCCTGCTTCCTAGGGAGAGAAGTAGGCCTAGGTGTGGCTACTTCAAGGTAAAGGTAAATGGCTTGTTTGTAGCCTGCTTTGGAGAGGGAAGCAGGCCTGTATGTGTTCAGTTAAAGTTAAAGTCGGAAAGTCTTTTTTATGCCCACTTTCAAAGGCACTTACAGACAACTTTTAAACAAAGCAAGACTAATCTGTAGCCAAATAAATAAAATTGGTTTAAATTTTTCTCTATAAAAATATTTCTTCTAGTTCTAGTCAGTGGGGTGCTTCTAACTAGTTCCAGTTTGGTGCTGCCCAATTCACATTGACTTTTGTTCAAAAATTCTTAATATTCTGTAGTTTACCCTATGTTTATTAACATTAAAATGGAGACATAGGAATTTGATCTCTGATAACTGTTTCGGACAGCTTAACTAATTAGCAGAAAAAAGCACACAAAAGCAACCATTCAAACTAGTTTTAGTAGGTGAGTTGGAGTAGCTGGAGATTAGAGGAATCTGGGAATTTATTATGTTTTGATAACTGGAAGAAGCATGTGAAGATAGCCAAAGGTAAAGCCAATAAAAGATTGTGGTATTTTGCAAACTTGCTTTATTTATTAGCTATTTATTAGCTAGATTTAGAGGATTAATGTAGACAGAATATGTGTTCTTAGAGGCCATGGTTAGTATTTTATGACCATTTATTTCTTCTGAATTTTGCACAGTGACTGTCAATTTTGTACAAGAGATATGGCCAAGACAGGGTAATATATGCTGAATATTGTCATCTTTGGGGGCAACTGGAATGGTGCTATTAATTAATAAACCTTAGTTATAAAGAGTGTTTTCTGTAATGGTAACCCTGAAGTTTACTAGTAGCTTATCTTTAAGATTTTTCTTAAATTTTGTTTATAACATATCACATGACCTATTTGCATAACTAGCTTTATTTACTTGTTATTTTTAAAGTATTTATCATTGTGTTTTCTTTCATAACACTACTGTCACCAGGTTGCAGTATTATGTTTGAAACACCTGCACTCTTCTGACTAGACTCTGAGGTCCTTAAGAGTTTGAAAATGATGCTACTTATCTAGCATCATCAAAAATACCATCAAGGCAAAAATTATACTCATGAAGTTTAATAAGCAAGGTGAACTTTATTTGAAGTTGTTTCAATAAGGGAGAGAGACTGGAATTCAGTTTGAGATCAAGTCTGCTGATGCAAAAGCCATTGGAACAGTTTTTAGAGATTGGGTGGAGTATTGTAGGAAAATCTGTCCTTGAGAATGATATTTCTGGGTGGTAAATTGTCAAGAGACTTAAAAAGATTTATATCTCAAAAGCTTAGAAAAAGAATCTATAATTGTTAGTTTTCTAAATAAATTCTCTAAGTAAAGGTAGGGGCCTAGAATTAAAAAGAAGCTTGTCTACAGTTTTTCCAAGGGAAGGGAGACTGGTAAGACCATCTTTGTTAGTGATAAGTAGAAGGTTGTTGAATGAATGGATAGATAAATAAATAAAATTTATCCTAAGGGTCATAATTTTAAATATATCAGCTTATTGATAAAGTAATACTAAAAATAATTAAAGCAAATTAGTGTTTAAAGGTCTTTTTTCTTCATTGCTCATTTGACATTTCACTGTTCAGAAAATGACATATAGTCCCAAATATATTGCATGCACAGACTTTTTAAAAATTAAAACTTTTCAACTGGAAGCATTTTTTAATAAATCATTTCCAGCAGTGAAATACACAATGATATATTAAATAGCTTTTCAAAAAGATGAAAATCATTTTTTCAGGAGCTGTTTTATTTTCAACATTTTTGTTTATTCTTACATCAAAGACATTACATCAGACTCTGAAAGATTATATATAAACTTTCTCTGCAGAAGCTGTGGCTATAAAATAGGAATAATAATGCTTTCTCTTTCTACCTTGATGGGTTGTTTACGAGGAGCAAATGAGAATGTGAAAGCACTTCAGAATTGTAAAAATAACTGTAGAAATGCAAGGAATTATTAAAATGAATAATGAACATATAAACTCTATTATGAAACTATCTTCATTTTCCTTATAACAATAATATCTACAAATGTAATAAATTGATATGGAAACTCAGGCTATCTTACAGGACATAGAAAATACTATTTGGTAACCATTGCCTTAAAATAATTGGTAAGTTTGAGTTAGTGATACATTCATATTTTGACAATTTAACAATAATTACAGTTTAAAATGTTTCAAGGATACTGATGAATAGTCCCCTCACCCCCCAAACTTGATAACTTCTATAAGAATAGCTATCAGGGAGGTGGTGTTCAATATTTATTAGATCACAGACCTTATTTGGATTCAGGTTGTGTGTGTAAATCCCAGATCTCCTACATTCCAGCAGTATTGTCTTGAACAAATGACAAGAGCTCTTTTAGCTCTTTTAGGTTTCTCATCTGTGAATTAGGAAAGTATCTACTGTGAGGATTAGATACATGGAGTACATAGGAATTCAACACAGTGACTGGTTCATGAGAAGTTATAAAAAAATTACAGAAAGCATATACATATATAAATCATACTTACACATCATTAGATAAACATGCATGCTTTTATAATCTTAACTTGTATAGAATAAAGTTTGGTTATATGTCATTTGAACTTTCATTGGTCTTGAAACAGTACACTTTTTTTTTCTATTAAATGGCAATATTCCCCTTGTAATCTTTAACATACAGTTGTATAAAATATGTATAAATCTTTTTCTTCAAAAACTTTGCTAATGCAGAGATTTTAACATGCTCCATATAATATCAATAATTTTGAATTACTGTTAAAATAATTTTGCCAAAGAATAACTGAAAAATACATTTCTGTATTATGAAAAATACATTTTTGTAGTATGGAGGCACTAATTTGAGTGCTGGGTTTTCCATTTATCATTTATCTTTGTGGAGATTATATTTTCAAGATCTCAATTTACTAATTAGTAACTGTTTAACTAGTTAAAATGACCTGAGAGTATAAACATAAAGATCAAAACATCAGAGCTTGTTAAAGTCATCCTGGATAGAAAGAATGGAACTTCACCTAAAATTTGGTCATCACAAATTACCTTGTGAAGGAATGAAAAGGTTTATGATTCACATAATAAGTTTATCTAGGAAAAGTCTCCCAAGCTGGTCAAAAATAGTTTGGCATTAATTTGTAAAGAAACCTGCAATCCAGTGTTTATTACTGCACTATTTGCCATAGCCGGATATGGAGCCAACCCAAATGCCCTGAAACAGATGACTGGATCAAGAAGATACGATATATAGACATATGTAGAATACTACGTAGTGATCAAAAATACAAACTTATGCCATTTGTATTAACAGAACTGGAGCTGGAAGGGATTATGCTAAGTGAAATAAGTCAGAAAGAGGAAAATAAATACCAAATGCTATCACTGTTATGTGAAATACAGAGAAACCAAACAAAGAGAAGACAAAATTTAAAACCAAACCTTCAAAGCTAACCTGAGAGATGATCAACTAAGAGGAAAGTGTCAGTGAAAGAAGGAGGGACGAGAACAGGGGGTGGCTGGGGGGAGGGGGTTCTGTGTTGATGGACTATGGATGCTTTCATGGTTGAAGAGCTATAGTGACCATACCTGGGCAGTGAAATCCTATACTGTAAAAAAATTAAGTGCTGTATTTCATACTTCATTGCAAAATAATAAATAGCCTGAGAAAGTAGGAAAAGGAAACTGACTTGAAATTTTTATGGTAGTTAGTGAGTGGAGACAGGGCACGTATCCTGTAGTCCTGATTATTAGAATATGTGTGATTATTTCTTAGTATGTTATCCAGATGTGTGGCTGAAGGGGAAGAAAGAAGTGTGGGGCCGCAAGATGCTGTCAGTCAAGCAAACATCCAAAAGAGAGTCAAACTTCATTAAAGTACAAATAATGCATGTTATTATTAGATTGTCAAAACTCATGTAGTGATGTTAGTTACTACACATAAGCTAATTCCTTTCCTCTTCTTTGTTGACAGAAATTACATCTTACATTAGACCCTGAAAATGATACTTGGTCAATGGTACTGAGAAGCAGTTATTGGAAGTCTATTAGGAATGCTTTTGCTCTCTAACGAAAAAGGATGCGTGACAATCAAATGCTTCATTTATTTTTCATCATGATGTTTTGTGTTTCAGATTCATCATTGAATCAATTAATAATTTTAGGTTTATTCAGGAATATTTTAGCATAAATTAAAAATATCTGATGTGCTACAAAATATGTGTAACTTAAAGATGAATAAAAACAAATAAATTTATGTGTGTGTGTATTCTTGGTGTGTGTGTGTGTGTGTGTGTGTGTGTCTCGTATCATACAGCTTATCTTTGTAAAGGTGACTATTTTCTGGTAACCAAAATATCTAATTACTAGTGATAAAGTTATTAAAAAATTTCAGTGAATTCCTACTCAATAAATGCAATTTATAGACTAGATATAAAGCTTCAGATTGTAAATATGTATTAAAGATTTCTGACTATGTTTAGTTAAGATATACTAAGTGTATACTAAGTGTGACTTCTTTCTTTGACCATCAGCATTTTAAAAGGGTGGTATGGTTGGTCGAATAAAATGGCTTCTTAAAGGTACCTGGAACCCATGATTATGCTACATTGTGTGATGAAAAGGGCTTTCTGGTCAAAAAAGAAAAGAATTTTCAATGGGAATACTTACAGTCTTCATATTTTATCACAGATTTGTCTGTCAAATCTTTATACTCATAATCTTCACTTTGAAGTCATAGGCAAACATAAAAAAAATATGAGATCTTCTTTGTTCATAAGTCTAATACTGGCTTTTATCTATTTTTTTAGTATAAAATACTGGAAATTTTCCATGTACCAAAGTTTAAAGTTTTTCCTTTAAATTTTCAAGTGTTCTATTTCAGAATTCTTTTTCATCTTCCTTTCACTTTCCCCATTATTTGCTTTTTCTTTGTGACAATGTAGGGAGAAGTGTTGAAATCATAAGTACTATTTTGTTGGTGGATATAACTCTTAATAGATATTTTTTGATAATATCATTATGTAATAGTAATAAAAGTAGTCATATATTATCATATACCTTAAAATTTTATTTCCGAGTTCTCCATCCAATCATCTTTTTTTTAAAAGAAACTTTAATTCAGAGACCCTAAGTAACATGTCTAGAATTTCATTTTCCCTTTTCTTTTCTTTGATTTTCTATTTCTTTAATAATATGAAAATATATTAATTAAATGTTTGGCTCATGTAAACAAATAGGCAGTGTTTAGCTCAGATTTTTCTAAGAAATGGTCTTTCTCAAAGCCTATAGCTATCATTTTACAGTTTTGTAAGAAGCCAGGCATAGTTGACACATTACTATTTTAAGTTCTTTTTTAGACATATGTTTTTGCTGGTAAATTGCAATTTTGAAACTGTATCTTTAAGTTACTGTTTCTGCCTCAGAATAATCATAAAATATAAAATCTTGCTTTCTAACTCTTATTTTTAGCAAGGAGATGAATAGATCATTGAGTGATTGCCCCTAAAAACCAATAAATCTTAGAAACTTAGTTATCTCTGATATATTCTGAGAAAATTTAAACTAATTTGACAAACTTAGCCAGTGCAGGTTAGGTAAAAATATTTATAAGAAAAATTCTCAATATTTTACTATTAAATGATAACTCTTTACTTTTTGCGAACTTTTACACTTCTGTTATTATTGATTGCTAGACTTCTGTATCAGTAACAAAATGCTAATATATTATCTTTAAACTCAGAAGATGTTATATGCTTTTATAAGTCACATTTCCTTGTTTTCATCTCAAGGACAATTTTTATATATGAGTATATTGCATGCCATAAGAAAAAACATTTGGTATATCTTTGGTATAATAAACACCAGTACAGGTGGTGAGAAATAACTCCAGGTAGCTCATTTAATATATTATTCATAACATATCTATATTGTGCAATTGGAATAAGATTACCATATTGTATAATACCTGGTTTAAGGAGCCAGCAAAAATCCAGGTAAGGAGAGACTTTGTGTAACCACCAAAGAGCATTATTATAAGCCCAGGCATAAAAACTAACTCATAGAGGCAGAATATATAATTAGGAAAAGAGTGTTCTTACAATTCTAATCCAATAATTCAAAATAGTTATGTTCCACTCTTGTACTTATTCATTTTCTTTTAGAGCAGAGTTTTTCATTTGACATGTCCATCTCTGCTGCTACAATACCATTAATTGGAGGGTACTTCATATGTATTTAAAACCCAGGTATGCATATTCATTGCATGATTATGGACTTAAAATGAAAAAATATAGCAGAAAAGAGAGAAAAGTTGGTTCAAGTTGCAAACAATGGACCAAAGTCATATTATGGTATCATCTTTGATGATTTACACACAAATGATTATTAAAAGAAACCAGAAGTTATTTCGCTTAATAACAAGCACCTCTCACTCTGGCAATGTCCACTATCTAGAATCCAGATGCTTTGAGCATGTGCTGTTCTGTCATGACTCTCTGCAGCAAAATAGCTGTCCTTCTTTTTTGGTCTTTGAAGTAAGTGGGGGGTGGAGGTTCATCTCACCTCCTAGATTGAGATCTCAGAATATCCTGTGCTCCCTCAGCATCTCCCTCAGTGATGATGAGTCCAGTAGTTCAAGACTAAAGCAAAATTGATGGGAATCTTACTCAGAAGATTTTATTAGAACTGTTGGAAGATAACATCCCTTTCCTTCCCAGAACTATTACTCACCTTTTCCAAAGCTTAAGGCTACGACTACCAGTGGTTATCACTGCCCAGTCATATGAAAAGTTTAGTCTAGAAATAGGTAAATACAGGAGGAATGCAAGACAGCCTGATGAAAGAGATGTTCTGGTGACCTATTAGACAATGCATTGATTTCAGCACCCCCCGCTTTAGATATATGACATTTGTAAAACAAGGAAAGTTGCCAATGTTATACATACAAAATGAGCTTATTTATTTATTTTTAATAACAGATCCTAAATTATAGAATGTGTTGAATAGAGATAGATGGAATGGCAATACAGATTTTCTTTCCAAGACTGCAATGCTGACATGTTTTAAATATATATACATAAGCAGAGTAATTGGTTAAACTGCTATCTGTTATGGATAAAAAAGACAGATGATGTGTCTTTTAAGGCTGATATTTTAGACTTTTTAAATTGCCATACTGTATAAAGCTTCATATAAATGTAACTATGTAGAATTACCACCATTCATGGGTGCTGCTCTGAGAAACAGAGGCAATAATCAGATAAAATCTTGTGTTATATACTTTTGTGGATGTATTGATTATACTTTTAATTAAATTTGAAAAAGTAATTATATTAAAATGATAATTTTAAATCATATGGAAGAGTAGTAGCATGTATCATAGTCATAGTTCCGGATGCAGTTGACCCAGTGACCATGTCGCTTTGTGGACGTCATGATTCCACCATATTTAAACCTTTTGGTTCAAGAGCTCCTAAGTCACCCTCTGAGTTCAAGGTAAAGTATGTGTCTCATACCCATAATGTGGAGGTTAGTTCCAGGTTGGACATATCAGTGGAGTCAGATCATTTAGTGCTCACTTGGAAAATTTTACAGTGTAAGAATTCTAGCTTTTGAACTTATTACCTAAACTACAAGTGACTAGATTTGCAAGTGTGTAACCATTCTGAGAAGTAGGTGATATTCCATTCGATGTAACATATTTCAAATGGAATATGGAAGTATGGTGTATGTGGTCTATATATAGTATCAATAAAGAATGATATAAATATTAGTTAATATTTAAATATTGAAACTTTTTAAATATTAGTTAATACAGTGACAATGAAATTGCAGAGAGAGGTGTATTGGAATAGGATAAAAAGGAAAACAATATTAAAATTTTATTAATCCCTTTTGAGGCATTCACTAGAAACTAGAGTAAGGTTGTGGCTAGAAGATTTTCAAGAGTAGTTAGGGTAAAATTAAAAATTTCAATAAAATGCCATTAATTTGCTTCTATTCCTGCCTTTCAGGAGATCAGTAAAATTGTAGAAATAGCATGGAATTTGTGAAAAGGGGATAACATTTAAATGTTCATTCAAGTTTTAGCTAGCTAGTTGATACTGAATAATTGTCTACCCTTTCTGAACTTTAGTTGCAATGATAGAAAGTACAGTTTGAAGTAAATGAGCATCCTACACAGATAGGAACTCATAAATAAACCATAATTATGTATATAGTTATTCTTTCATTTTTATAATTATTGTGATCAGATAAAAGTGGGTTACTAGTACAAGTTAATATTTTCCATATTTAAATGCTCAGATACGAATTGTTAAATTTTCTTCAGTACAAGATGGATCCTGACCTGAAGTTAAGGGGACAAGAAGTTTCAGGTGGGAAAAGACTGTGGAGACCAGGTACTTCAGAGATGTGTTTTGTCCTGTAAACACACAAAATTCATGGGATCATCCTTTGCAGTTCAATGTTGGGACAAATTCCTGTGTTTTGCATTCACTGAGTTAAGTAATATGTGAGACTGGTTTTCTCACTTTCTATGGATCCAATTTCATGCAATGTTTATAAGAATATTTATTTACTTGTTCATTAGGATTTCAGCAGCTACAATATTGTCAACAACAATATTGTAAGATTAATGTAATTAAAACAAACCATCACCATCTTTTTGCCACAATAAAAAATAAGCTATGGAACTCAGTTTTATTTGATGATTTAATTTTTCTAGTTTCTTCTGGTCACCTTGGCTTTGGTACAGACACCATTAATTGTGAAATAATGAATTAAAATGCTGCAGATATGTGTTTATAGTCATTTTATCTCCAGTATAGACATATGCCTAATAACAGGCAGATATTGCATGAATGGAAGGAGGGATGATGAATGATTAGTGGTTGGGTGGATGAATATCTTTTAAATGTTAAATGAATTCAGAAAATATGAAGATAAAAGAATACACTATGTGGTTCACCTGTTGTTTTAAGAATAGTTGTATTTTCCACTCTCACTTTTACCTTTCAGCTACATTAAACTCCCTTGACTATGAAGCTCTCTCTCTTACTTTCTTGTGTTCATGATTTGTTCATTCATTCATCCTTCAATTTTTTTTTCAGCTTAGAATCCTCCCCCTTTTTTCCCTTTAATGATTCTTATTTATCTTTTAAATCTCTGAGACAATTTTCTCCTTCTGAAAAACCATTCCTTAACACAAATTCAGAATTCTAGTTTTTATTTAATAGAGCTAGGACAATTTCTCTACTAAACATAGGGCATACCACACTGTATTTTTCATATATTTCTTTATCATCATTTTCAATAGTTAAATCACCAACCAAATATAACAAAAGAAAATCCATTCTTTATGGAATTTCTCAGTGCATGTAAATTTTTTTCCAGGAAACTTTTTTTATTACAGTAAAACACACACAGTGCTAATTCCAATTTTTAAGGAAAGCAATAGCTCTTTAAATTGTTTTCTATAGTGAGTGCCCCCAAACCTACTCACCAAGTCCCATTTTTTTTTCTCAACAAAAATATCTCCCAAGTCCAGGGTAAAATACTCTTGGCAATTTCGCCTCTAATCTCACCTTCTTGGACCAATGGTTTCCTTTCTGTCTTTCTTCTGTATGCTATCTTCTGGGGCAGCAGTGCTCTCAGTGGTGTGCCAATTCATGCTAATTCTAGAAATTCATCCCATTGATAGTAATGAGAAAGTACAGAAATAGATAACTATTGTATAGTTTGATAGTATGATAGATTTTTGCTTGATAAATCTAGTAGCCATAAATGGACTTGAGTTTTGATTTCTTTTTAAATTTCACCTTTATATTATTTTATTACATTAATTATGGTCTGTGTTGGATTGGAAAATATTCTTTAATCAAATAATTAGAGAAGGATCATTATAGTTTTTGCCTGAAGATTATAATCAATATATGTAGCTATTTTTACAGCATATATACTATGCAACTACAACAGAGACTAACTCAAGTCTGTTTTTTTGCCTTTAAATGAATATTTAACTTAATATCAACGCTGCTTCTCCTTCTAACGCTCCCACCTCCCCCCTTTTAATTCTCTTGATTTTATCAGTCCTATAGAGCATTTCATGAACAAAGCAAAGATGTCCTTACAAAGTGGGGACAAAGGAGAGGTCAAATGTCAAAAACAAAGTTCTAGGTCACAGTTTGCTAAGTCTAGTGAGAATGCCTGTAATAGAAAGAGAAATAGGTCACAGCCTGTGGTTTGCCAAGTACTTGTAATTTGACATCATTTCTTCTATATCCATTATAAAATATAATTTATTTTGGTGGAGAAGGACTGAGAAGATAATATGTATATTTTAGTTTCTAGACAGACACTAGCAGTCCAAAGGGGAAGGGTTTTTGTTTGTTTGCTTGTTTGTTTTTTTTTAGAACTGATAATGTAGAAAAATAAAAAGAGGTCCTGCATTCAGTTATAATTTTATTAGATATTTCTCTTTTTGGGTATGTCTTTATTTATAAAGATTTGGATTGACACAGAAGTTGACAAGATTAACTATAAGGAAACCTGTCTTTAAGTTATCTGACTTTCTATCATTTTTTAAAAAGAGAAACAGTTACTAAAGGAAAAAAAATTCTGTACAAATACTTAACTCATCTATATCATTTAGCTAATGTGTGTGTTTACACATATATTTATATATGTAATATGTGGTAAATGATGTTAAGTATGTTATATATTTTCTCTCTATCTATATATATTTATCATCATTTACCATCAAAACCCCTAGGTATCCTGTTGCCCCATATGATCAACACTCATGATACTAGGAACTCACTGCTTTCCCATCCCATCACTCACTCCCATTCCATTTTCTTTTCTTTATCTTTCACCAAACTCCTTTCCTCATTTCTCATCCCCCTATACTCTGTCTCCTTCTGTCTATCTAATATTATCTCAGGCCATTTGATTTTTTGAATTTTACTATTAAAATTTACTAATGTTCCATTTATTACTATACGTTTAATGCAAAAATCCAATATACTTTATTTTAAAATAATTTCATTAGTACCCTTATACATTGTCAGTTAAAATGTAGACTAGTCCCGATCTATATGCAAAGCAGTATGGATGGTCTTAAAATATTTAAAAAAAAAATGTACCATATGACCCAGGAATCCCACACCTGGGTCTGTATTTGGAAAAAGCAAATAACACACTAATTTGAAAAGATATGTATAATCATATGTTCACTGAAGTACTATTTACAGTAGCCAAGTTACAGTAAACTACTTAAGTGCCCACAGACAGACATTAGAAAAATTTGGTATACATCCATGATGGAGCACTACTCTAGTATATAAAAAGATGAACTTTTGTCATTTGTGACAACATGGATGGAACTAGAGGAAGTTATGCTACCAGAAATAAGGCAGAAGGAGAAATACAGACACAGACACATATGTTTCATTCATATGTGAAAAACAGGGGAAGGGGGGGAAGGTCAGACAAAACTAGACAAATAATAAATGCTGGAAATCTGTAGGATTGAGTCTAGATGATGGGTGGGGGTGTGGGGAAGAGGGGAGAGGGCACAATGGCATACACTGGAGGCTGAGGATAACTTGTGGCGGATGTGTAATGCTGACCTGCATCTGACAAGGCAAGACCCTATACTTCTAAATCACATACAGTGTTGTCAACCTATTGTAACTCAATACAAAATAAAAATAATTAAAAATTAATTGTTCCCTTAATGATTTAAAGAGTGATTAAGTTCTTAGATGGGCAATTTTCTAAAGTAAAATATTTGAGACATAAACTTTAATATATATGTACATATATGTGTATATGCATGTATATATGTATACATTTGTAAAATATATATGGATATATTTATTCATTTGAAAAATGATCTCATGTTGTCTTTTACCTTCTCTATCTTTTTTTTTCTCCTGAGAGTGTTTCCTCAGGCTCTATATATTTCATTAGATTTTTATTATACAGGAAACACTGCACTATTTAAGAAAACATCTGAAAGTGACACTATCACTCACCTTCTTTCTAGTATCAGTAACATCTCTCGTCTTTTTGTTCATATTACCCTTAAGTTTCAAATGTTGATTCATATTCATGACTTGTCATAAATTGAGCATCTTATGAGCTACAAGGAGCTGTCTAAACTATTCTTTACACACTTCTGCTGTTGGTATGGTTCTGTTTCTGGGCAAACTCATATCTACCACTTCAATAACCATCACTATTTAGATAGCTCTCAGATGACCATCTTCAGCCACAAGCATTCTCCCTGTTAACAAATAAATTTCAAATTCAAATAAATACCTATAACTGATCTCTCCAACAGCATATAGTTTGTGTGAAATGAATTTCCTCTACTCACTCTTGTTTTCATCTCTTCTGAAATAATTTACTTTTTATGATAATTTTTATTAGTGATGGCATCAGTCTCCCACTTGCCAAGGACAGAATAACTTTTTCCACCCCTTTTCTCTAATGTCTGCTTTGTCACAGAATCTTGGAACTACCTCAAATATGTTTTTTTTTTTCTGTCTCTTTCTCTGTCTTTTCTCTTCACACTTTTATTCTTTCAAGCCTGCATTTTACTTTTTGGACTTAATATTGTGCACTCAATTTCACTCTCCATTTACCATTAGGATTTCCTTCCAAATTCAAAGGGTGGTTCATAATGACCTTTCCTCATCTCAGAAATCTTCTAGTCTTTACTACTTCAGGAATATATCCAAACTCTATAACATAGGATTCAAATCTCTCAAGATCTGTGCTTTAATAAAATCAAAATCACAATGAATTAAGTATATTCCAGGACTCACCATTTCATATGGCTCTATCTTTTGGAATATTTTTCTTTCCAATACTTTCCTTCAAATGCCATTGTTCTTTAAAAATTTCAGGCTTACTTTAAGTTCTTCCTCATTTCCTATATACAGGAGGCTAATTCTTGTGAAATCCTAGGGAAATTGGTTTGGATCTCTACATTACTTTGGCTTTATTATGAACATGGTACAGTTTTATCACAGATTAATTTAACTTAAATATAATATCTATCTATCTATATATGTGTGTGCTCTCACCATTTCAATATTACTGTTAAATCTATCTCCATCACTCTTTTGAAAGAAAGAGAAAATTACATGTCATACATTTTCAGTTCTCCTGTACCAGTCCATTTTTCAAATTATTTTGATAGAGGTGTCTTACCAAATTATGGTCAAGTTTGGTTTTGTTTGCATAGCTTAGCATGGCACAAAATATTAGGACAAAAGGCCATCACTCTGCCAGAGATGTATCAAGAGATGTATGTTCATTTCCAAAATTTTCCTAACAAGGTTTTTGATTTTTGAATGAGAAGCAAATCTGCAGGCTTGGGTTTTAAATTTTTAGTTTTGGGTCTTTGAAATTCCTAGTGAAATCTATATGCTATTTGTTCCCCTTTGAATGTATAAGACACATAATATTTTATAGATGCTCTTTATACTGAATTTATTTTAACTTTGTTGAATAGCACAGACCTCACAGAGACAGCAAATAGTCTCAAACAATACAAGAATCCCTCCATTATTGTTTCTGTTTTGTGCTGGAAACTCTCGATAACCTCTCCTTGAGTACTTCATGATAAATTCAAACATTATAGAGCAAACCCTCACTATTGTTTTTGTGACTTACCTGAGCTGAGTAAAAATCTTCACTTTTGACTTGAGTAAGTAGAAGTACTGGACTGGTCTGATAGAACTTGCCTGGAATTCAGAGAGAATGAAATTCACCCCAACCATCCAAAGAGTCAGAAAACAGTGCCAAACAGTTCACAAATTACATGGATTTTTCCCATTTGGACTCAGACTCACAAATTATAACTAATATCATTCAGGCACACACAGTAATTTTTTTGTTTGATAGGAGAAAGAGTGGTTTTATGTACTTACATGAATATTTATGCTGATTATATTACTGGTATATTTATTCTTGTAAGTACATAATAAATGTATATGATACATGTACCTACACAGGAAAAAGCTGGGAAACTGGTATAGGAAGTCAATTAAGATCAAATCCCAAGTCAGTTTGATTGAGAAGCAATCGATTCAAGCCAAGAGGTTGCCCTCCCTCACCAATCCTGGAAGAGTGGAATGTCCAAAACAGCACCACACGCTATGTTAAGGCAATGGACCTAGCTTCTGAAAAGTGCTAGTTTCTGAAAGTCTGAGGTGGTAAAACAGCCAGCTCAGTTGGCCTGCATTGCCTAGGAAACCTATAAGGTGAGCTAATTAAGAGACCCAACACAGAGACACCAAACAGCACAACCTCACTCCTTAGCCACTGTACGCAAACAAGCACCTGCTTCTTGCCCTTCAGTGGCTACCCACAGGAACCTCTCTTGACCTGGAGGCCTTTCCTGTCCTTTCTCTAGCTATCAATAAGTTACACTTCATGACCCTTCTCTGCTCAGAGAGCTTTCCTGTTCTTCCGATCTATCAGTATGTTCCTTGCTTTTCTGTATCTTTGATTTCAGTGTTGAATTGTTTCCTCACTGAAGATAAGAACAAAGAAAGAACTCACCTGTAGTCTTTGGTCTCCAGGTCTGCTCCCCAAAATCCCAGTTCACTTACATATACATTCTATATAATGTTCACATATACACATCTTGGATATTTTATGCTTGTATTTATACATACATATATATATATATATATATATGTGCATATTTGGAAGCCCAAATATCAGTAATAATAAGCCCTCCACTATGGTGTTGTAAGATTTTAACACTTTTGCAGTAAAGATGACAGAGTCTCCTGCAAGTTGGATCATTTCAATTTTACACTTTGGGGATTTCATATTTTGAAAGAATCCCGTTTATAAGCTGACTAATGGAAGGTTCTGTTGTCTCTCATTACCACTTTTGATCATTCTCTCAGCAGAGCAACACTAATGTCATCATCATCGTTAAGTCTGTAAGAATCTCCTGCTGTCTTTTTGGATCATCACAATATTTTTCCTTCCACGTAAAGTGTGAGGGGTGTTTCTAATTCTTATTACTTATATTGTGTGTTTGGAGTGGAGGCAAAAATGAGTAGCAAAATAAGCATCCCAAATAAAACAACCTTAACTATACATCTAAATTAACTTATCTCTCTGTAGTGTTTTCCCATATGTTTTTTGGGTAAACCTTGCCTCAGGTAGCAGCAACAGTACTCCAGACTGAAGTGGGGAGATTTTGGTTTTAGTATTTGTTCTGCTATCCTAATATGCTCTACCACCATCCACATTCCAGTGACACTATTGAGAATATATTGCAGTTTCATTGTACCAACATTATAAGAGTTTTAGTCATTGGAATATATTAAATATATGAAATTATTTCATGTATGTAAATCCTATCTACTGTCTGTACCAGTGTCAGGGAATATTATTCAAACTGTTCTAGAATGGCAGTGGGATCTGAATAATTAATTGACTGCGACAGTTCAGCTTAACCACATCCACAAACATTAGGAAGCTGCATTATGTTTCAGTCTTAAGTGCTTAACCATAGTTTTGGTTCTTTATTTCTCACCATCATTCTGTGAGGTCAGTAAGATTTGTCTTTGTTAGTGTGAGTTAGTGATTAAAAGAACTGAAGGATGTGGAAGTAAATGGAAACTGTGGTCAAGCCAGCTTCCCAAAGTTATAACCAAGGTCACAGAAGAAGTATAAATCTGATATTATCTGAGTAAACCCTTATGTCCTATTTCATTGATCAATCAAAGGATGCAAGTTGCTTTTTAGATGTGGTTTGTTGTAATTTTGAACTTCGACCACGTTCAGATATCTTCTGTAGCATTTTAAAATGTTCATCTAACAAAATAATTCAGCAAATATTTCTTAATTATTTACTATATGAAATTCTTAATGAAGGATTAAGTCACATTAATGTTATACTTTTTGTTGACAAAGAGATTCATAGACACATCCCTTTTTGAAATAAGACAAAAGAGCAAAAGATACATGGCAATTGTTGAAAGAGCAAAGGACAGACATTGATTTCCCTACGTTAGACATTTTTTTCTTTGTATGTTCAGACATAGACCCAAGGCTGGGCAATGCGACCACCTAGAAACCACATGATTTTCCAAACTTTATATTGATGATAATCTTTAAGTATTTTTTTTTTTTAGCATTTATTTGAGTGGATAAGAAAAATAAATTTCTGACTTAATGAAAATACATATCTTTGCAAATTTCAAAAGAAGTAATGTATTCCTTCAACTTAGTTCATGGTCTGAGACATGAGATTTAATGCTTTTAGTTTCCAAACCTTCAATTTAATTTCTGCTTTTGATGGCCTTGGTCACCACTAGCTAGGTGAAAAATTTTGAAACTTCCAAGAGTTTCTGCCATCTCAGGATGATGTCACGGTGTCAGGATATGGGGTTTTAGACAATCACACACTGGGGAAAACTGAGTACTAATAAATTTTTTTTAAAGGGTTGGAGCAAAATACACACAGAGGAATATCTCAGAATACTATCTTAGCCACATTTTCTTTCAGTAAGCATTGTAATATCAAAATGACCTCTAATCTAGGTGTTTTCTAAGAGCTATTCAAGAAGACTGGGTATGACTTTATGTTCCAGACATTTCCAAGCTCCAGAAGTTGGTAACATAAACTGATCTCCTCATTCAGATGTGTAACTACATTTCCTCATCAAATGTTCTCTCTTCCCAGTACTAGTTCTCTACTGTCACCCTTTGTATGAGAGCACAGTGGCAGGAGAGCAGAATTCCTTTTTAGAACTGGGAGAGAAACTACTTTTTCTGGCTAAAGTCAGCCATATGGGAACTTAGATGTTAAATTGACAAAGATATTATCACTGACTTAAAACCATTCAGGTGACCAGGTTTCTACTCCCCAATGTTTCCATCTTAGGCTGGAATTTCTACCTTTTGACTCTGCCCATCTCATTGTTACCTAGTATGAGCAACAAGGTCAGAAAATAATGAAAATAGCGACTTACAATAATATATATGATAGACAATAATAGATAATATAATAAAAGTAATAATAATAATATAGAGGCCCCACTTCTCATTAATATCTGGATTCCTGAGACCAACACGAAAAGCCATAGCAACCATATTATTCACTGTTTCTCCAGTACCTATTTGCTATCTGTCATGCAATGTTCTTTACTTCATAAACAAATCAAAGAGAAGGAGTCCTTCCATTTTTTCAGTTGCTAGTTGCTACCCTAAAGTGTACACCTCTATAGCCAGGCAGCTGTCTTTGAAACTTTCCTATGTAGGCTTTCTTTTTTAGCACAGTCCCTTTGATGGCACAACAAGGTCACTTTGGCTGCAAATAGTTGGTGATTCTAGCATTCCCACAGAGGCGTTGTCATCCCACAAGTACAGCAGAACCTAAAATAGTTTTTCTTTCAAGGTAGTTTTGCTATAATGTGTGCGGATGTCCACATTATGTTCATTGGTGTGTTTTAGCTATCCCAATAGAAGTGAGTGTGGGTGTGTGAAAGTGCCTTGCAATGGAAGGATATCCTGTTCAGAGTTTTTCTTGCCTTGCACCCTGAGTTGCTAGGGTAGGCTGAAGGCACCCTTGACCATGAACTAAAATAGGCAGGTAGAACAATGAATAAATGGATACAAAGGATTGTTTCATATTAACAGTGTCTGAGGACTTTATTTATATGTTTATTGATGGGTTTTGAGACCAAAAATATGCTTGTGAAACTTAATTCTTAGTTATATCAATTAACCTCGAGTAAATTTAGTTTTATTAGATATCATTTGCTTTAAAATTCCACTTTCCTAGGATCTATGGGCCACATTGAAAACTTACTGTATAAATTATATTCCAAAAGCTCAGGTTTTCAATACATGCAGCTTTTTTGTTCTCTAAAACTCAACGACATTTTTGAATCTAGGTTTGTAGACAGCTTAACATTGGTTCTTCCTGAGGATTTTGCTATCCAAGTTATCAAAAATATCAGTATCTTCAATACATAAGTGAGAATGATACCTTTAACTTACAAGTAGTGATACTGTCTAAACAATCCATTCAGATATTTCTATGCCATTCTATGGAAAGAAAAATCTTTTATAAAGTTGAGTCTCACCATTAACCTGTGGAACTATAGCTTACATTCAGAATACACAAGTCTCTTTCTGCAATTTTGACATTAACAGTTTTCTGTGCCAGGAAGTCCTATTCCCTCAAAGGAAAATAATGCAGAGGATAAATAAAATGCCATGAATAATTTTTTTTTTATTCATGAAGAATCTGAGATTTTATTGGTTTGGTCACATTTCTTTAAAAAATAATAATTTAGGGATGGAAGGGAATATACTTCTATAAAAGGTATCTTTTAAAAATCCTATAACTTCCATTTTTTTTTTTACATTAGTAAAAATCCTGAGGGTATTTATTTTGCTTTTGAAGGTAACATTGGTTTACAACACTGGCATTGCAGAGAGGTAAAGAATCACACCCCTTCAGATGTGTGTCATCACACCGCCCCTACCACCAGAGCACCCATAGTCACCCACTGTAGTCCATTGGGTCCCTTCCCCACTTTGTTCTCCACCTTCCTTCTCCTGCTCTGACAACCTTAACTCTAAGCTTTGCTATTATTTGGTTTTGTTTGACCCTGCATTTTGTTTCTCTAGCTTCTGTATCTAAGTGAAACCATCCACCATTTGTCTTTTTCCTTCGGTTCTATTTTGCCTAGCAAAATGCCTTCCAGCTCCATCCATGTTGTCACATGTGGCAAATGTTCATCTTTTTTATATACTGCTGAGTCATATTCACTGAATGTATATATACACATCTTAATCCACTCATCAGTCATTGGACACTTAGGTTGTTTCCATAATTTGGCTATTGTAAATAGTGCTGCAGTGAAAGTCGGAGTGCATTTATCCCTTCAAATTAGTGTTTTTGTATTCTTTGGGTAGATACCTAGGATTAGAATTGCTGGATCATAGGGTAGATACATTTTTTTAATATTTTGAGAGACCTCCACAGGGCTGAACTAGTCTACATCCTCATCAACAGTGTACAAGTGTTCCTTTTCCACATCCTTGTGAACACTTGTTTCTGGTCTTTTTGATATGGGCTATTTTCACAGGTGGGGTAGCTCATTGTGGTTTTTTGGTTTTGATTTGCATGTATTTGATGAGTGAGGATTTTTTTTTGCCTCCTAGTTGGTATTCTTTTTGTCTTTGGAGAATTGTCTATTTAGCTCTTCAGTCTGTGTTTTAATTAGGTTATTTGTTTCCTCTTTGTTGCATTGTATGAAGTCTTTGTAGTTTTTGCATCAGCCCCTTATCAGATATATGGTGTGCAAATATTTTCTCCCATTCAACAGGGTGTCTTTCTATTCGAGTAATAGTTTCATTCACTGTGCAGAAACTTTGTAGTCTAATATAGTCCCATTTGTTCCTTTGTGGGACTTTGCAAGGCCTCACAGTACAAGTGGGCATCTTGGAAGCTCTGAAGAAACAGCCACAAGGTACAGTTTTCCTGACTCCTCTTCTTCTTCTTTTTTTTTTTTTGAGACTAGGTCTCACACTATGCTGCTCAGGGAACCGCAGACTCATGTTGCCCAGGGTATTTCAGACTCAAGCAACCCCCAGTCTCAGCCTCCCAGATAGCTGGGATTACAGGTGCATGCCACCACGTCAAGCTATTTTTTGAGATTAGGTCTCGCTATGTTGCCCCAGGTGAGTCTTGAACCTGAAGACTCCAGTGATTCCTAGTCTTGGCCTCCCTTCCTAGGCTGGGATTAAAGGTGCATGCCACCACGCCTGGACTTTCCTTAATTTTTTAATTTATATATATTTCACATCATTTCAGTCCCTGGGGGTCATCCACCACCTCCCCTTCCCACCCGCGCCAGCTGGTCCCCATTCTCCCCTTGTGCACTTTCATTTGGTTGACCATATATTAGTGAAAACATTTGGTTTCTGTCCCTTTCTATCTGACTCGTTTCTGCTAGAATGATTTCTTCTAGGTACATCCAGGTTTCCATAAATTCATCAAATTTGTCATTTTTAATTGATGAGTAATACTCCACTGTGTATATGTACCACATCTTTTTCATCCAGTCATCTGTTCTGGGGCATTTGGGTTGTTTCCATGTCCTTGCAATTATAAATAGTGCTGCAATAAACATCCGAGCACAGGTGTCCTTTTGTACCCACATTGAGGTCTCCTTTGGGTAGATTCCCAGAAGTGTGACTGCTGGGTCAAATGGTAATTCCATTTTCATTAGT
>PVHY01010798.1:0-29225 GCA_004024945.1 Uropsilus gracilis
CTTTCTTTCTTTCTTTCTTTCTTTCTTTCTTTCTTTCTTTCTTTCTTTCTTTCTTTCTTTCTTTCTTTCTTTCTTTCTTTCTTTCTTTCTTTCTTTCTTTCTTTCTTTCTTTCTTTCTTTCTTTCTTTCTTTCTTTCTTTCTTTCTTTCTTTCTTTCTTTCTTTCTTTCTTTTTGAGACTAGGTCTCGCTATTTTTGCCAGTGGAACTGCAGGCTCTCGTTGCCAGGGGTACCACAGACTCAAGCAATCCCCAGCCTCAGCTTCCCAGGTAGCTGAGAAGGCTGAGTTCATCATTAACAAACCAATGATTTGTATGAATCAAATTTAATAAGACATCATGCTTAACTGAATGCTGTCATTAAAATTGTATAGAACTAATTATGTAATGGACCATAGCAGATCAAGTCTAATATTGTTGTTTAAAAATTGAATAATATATGGTAGACAAATCTAAAAGGAGGTTAAATAAATATGCAATAAATGGGTAAATAATATTTTAAAAATATTTACCAATAAAATCAATCCATTCCAGCTATTATTTCATATTTCTTCTAAAGCAGTATTTTTACCTTGAAAAAGAAGTTAAGGCAAGATACTTTTCTTAATATAGTGCTGATATATAAAATCTGGAATGATGTCAAGGTAAACTAAGATAATGACACAACAGAAACACATACTCTAGAATATAGACATTTTCTTTGAAATGTTGAAACTCTGAATATATAATCTCATTATTTTACTATTTTGTTTAAGAAATTGAATCAGTTGCTTTATTTTTATTATTAATCATTACTGTTTACATATTTACATGTGTATATATAGATGTTTATATTACATCATTGCATCCCCTGGAGTTCATCTTCCATCTTATCAGCTGTGAATCTTCATCTTGATCTTCTTGTGTTCCTACTTTCCCTGATTTCTCCCTTCTCCCTGCTCCCTCCCCTCTACTAGCTGCTTGCCCCAATTATGTTTTGGCTTTCTTGGTCTTTTGTTTGGTTTATCTCTATCCCATCTATTGATGAGACCATATATTTTCTTTTTTTTCGAACTTATTTATGATAATATCTAGGTGCATCTAGATGCATCTAGGTGCATCCATATTATCACAAATCTATTTGTCAGTATTGATTGCAGAATAATATTCCATTGTGTAATTATACCACCTCTGCTTCAACCATTCGTATGCTTTGGGACTTTGGGTTGTTTCCATATCCAGGTTATTGTAAATAGTGCTGCAATAAACACGAATACAGATGTCTTTTTGAATTTGTGTTTTAGTCCTCTGGGTAGATCCCCAGAAGTGGAACTACTGAATGTTAGTTCTATTTTCAGTTGTTTGAGGGCCCTCCACACTGCTTTCTATTGTGGTTGGACCAGTTTGCATTCCCATCAGAAGTGTTCCTTTGCATTTCCACCAGTTTGCATTCCCACTAGAAGAGTTCCTTTCTCTCCACATTCACACCAGCACTTGTTGTTGCTCCCCCCCTTTTATTTTTGACATTGGCCATTCTTTCTGGTGTAAGATGCTATCTCATTGTGGTTTTTATTTCTATTTCTTTGATGATTATCAATGTCAAGCATTTTTAAATATGTCTATTGGCCATTTATATTTCCTCTTTGGATAAGAGTCTTTATAGTTCTCCCTGTTGTGTTTTTTTTTTTTTTTTTTTTTTTTTTTTTTTTTTTTTTTTTTTTTTTTTTTTTTTTTTTTTTTTTTTTTTTTTTTTTTTTTTTTTTTTTTTTTTTTTTTTTTTTTTTTTTTTTTTTTTTTTTTTTTTTTTTTTTTTTTTTTTTTTTTTTTTTTTTTTTTTAATCAGTCAGACTGCCCTAGTTAGTAGCAGACAATAGAAGTAGAGGATTAACAATCTCCTAAATTGTGAGCACTAAAACCTTCTGTGTCATAGGATTAAGGATGAGTTTTAATGATTTAATGGAAAATTATTTGGCATACAGGGTTCATTAAGGATGAGTTTGGAATTATATTTATTTTATCATAATATTGTGTACTCTAACTTAGAAATTATTTGGAATCAAAGGTACATATTTTCATTTTAGCTATTTTGTGTTATTGTTACAGGATGACTGAGAATTTAGTGAAATGGAGTTGTGAAAATTGTTTGATAACTTACTAAAGTAATTTGTTTCTCTTATCCTGCTAATTAACTTAATTTTATAACTTTGATGCACTATTTTAACTTCCCATTTTATAGAGATTGCTCACTTTATTAAATACAGTTTACACTAAAGAAAAAAATGTAAGCAAAAACCTCACTACTCAATATTTGTCTGAACTATTATGTTTTATTACAAATATAGTTAGGTTTATTAAATATTGCTCTTTTTAGCTACTTGATAGCACTAAAAGGTTCCTTTTAAGCTGAAATATTTTTCAATGCAACAGGCTGAAAATGATTTATCTATGTCTCAGGTCCTGAACTGAAGTATTGACTATTGTCATGAGACCTGTTCTCTGGAGTTATAGGATATATTTGTAGCTACACAAAGTAATTAAATGCATCACTGATAGTTCCAAATTCTTGCATGATAAAGTTAATAAGGAAGCTTTTCTTCAGCAAAGGAAAATCCCTACATTACAGATATATTAAAACAACATAAAAAAATCTTATGACCAATTTGAGAGAAGTGTAAATTTGAATGACGTAGTTATGCAATGAAAAAAAAATTCCCTCAAAAAACTTTTAGCATGGGTGAACATGTTACAACTCAACTCTCTTACTTATACTTAAGGAACATGAAACTATTTAATTAATTCCGAATTTCGACTTAATATTTCACTAATACTTTTTAGCTGTTTTTCTGAAAAAGGAACTACTTGATTTTTGGACACTATGTAAAAACAGATAAATTGCAACTAACAGCCCATTTCAATAGCCACTTCAAGTGATTTTTATGCAAACAAATCAGTTAGAAACCTATCACTTTGCTGTCTTCAAACATTGACAGTTATTTTTCACTATAACCCACAGGGATTGTTATTAACATCTTTTTTATTCAGAAAGTTAAATTCAGTTTCAGAATAGTTACATTTGTTGTTTAAAGTAACTTTTAAATTTGTAGAGTCACAAGGAAAAACAAGTGCCCAATGTCAGACATTCTTTACTATTTCTCCACAAGTTATTGCTCACTCTCTCACAAGTAATGTATAATTATGTTTTGTCATTTCTTTCCTACCGCTACCCTAGCACAGGTGAAACAAATTGAAGATGATGGACCTAATTAACAAAAGTCATCCTGAGGAGTTTCTTCTATTAGGTTTTGCTGATCGTCCGTGGCTAGAACTTCCTCTGTTTATTATTCTTCTTATAACATACCCCTTAGCCCTGGTGGGAAATATAACCATCATTCTGGTGTCCACATTAGACCCCCAACTGCACAGCCCCATGTATTTCTTCCTCATTAACCTCTCCTTTTTGGATATGTGCTATACCACAAGCATTGTCCCTCAGATGTTGTTTAATATAGGAAGTTCCAAGAAGACCATCAGTTATTTGGGCTGTGCAATTCAGCTTTACTTCTTCCATATCATGGGGGGCACAGAATGTCTACTTTTGGCTCTTATGTCTTTTGACCGTTACGTGGCTATCTGTAAGCCACTGCACTACACGCTCATCATGAATCGGCACCTCTGCATTCTGTTAGCATCCACTGTGTGGCTGAGTGGTATAATCTATGCTGTCTCAGAAGCAACTGTCACATTACAGTTACCACTGTGTGGACTAAATAAATTGGACCACTTGTTGTGTGAGATTCCTGTTTTGATCAAAATTGCCTGCGGTGAAAAGAGTGCTAATGAACTCACACTTTTTGTGGTATGTATTTTTATGTTGGCCATTCCACTATGCTTAATTCTTGCTTCTTATGCTTGTATTGGACATGCTGTATTTAAAATTAAGTCTTCTGAGGGGAGGAAAAAGGCATTTGGGACATGCTCTTCCCATATAATTGTAGTGTTATTATTTTATGGTCCAGGTATTAGTATGTATCTTCAACCACCTTCCTCCATCTCAAGAGACCAACCCAAGTTCATGGCCCTTTTCTATGGAGTGGTGACCCCTACACTCAATCCTTTCATTTATACCCTGAGAAATAAGGATGTAAAGCGTTCACTAGGTAACCTGGTGAAAAACATTTTCACTTAAAAGTCAAGTTAGTAACATCAATTTCAAGTTAGTAACATGAAATTATTTAACATTTAGAGAAGGTATGAGTTTTTCTAATATCTCATTTTTGTTTCATATTTTCACACATGCTTTATGTTCTTATTGTAAAATGTGTCATATTTCTGATATTCTTTGTAATGATGTTAGGCAAGGATGATAGGGACTATATATACAATTAAAGATACTCTGTTTATGAATGAGTATTAAGTAATTCTATTCTTGTTGATATATATCCAAGTAGTAACTATATTAAACAAAAAGGTAATAATACAAATTATAGTAAAACTCGTTAGCTCAAAATAATCTAGGGAGTCATAGCAACCATTATTTGTAGACTTCTTATCATAATGCAATACAATTTTTTGTTATTAATCTCTGCCAGATTGACCCTCATGGAAGTAGATAATTTAGCTACACCATGTATTCAGTGTGAGGAACTCTATATCCTAAAAAACAACCAAAAATATCATAGATTTACCCACTTCAAAACTTGTGTATTGTTCTGTGACTATAATTAAATAATCTTTAATACTAAAGAATAAAAGCACAGGTAAAGCATTAATAGTATCCTGCAGCTGGGAAACTTTTCCTTATTTAAATAGAACAGCATATAATTCTTTCAATACTGGTGAATAATCAGTATGAGATATACTTTTATTTCTGGAATGAAAAGTAATGATTACTTGAATAAACAATGTGAATGTATTTTGATATAAATTTTCGGTGCAAATTATGTTCAGAATTTTTATTAATAAAAGTGTTTGTCTAAATTTTTATGTATTTTTATTACATTGTTGTTAAGGTTGGGACAATATTTGCTTTCTCTCCTCAGGTGTAGCTCCTGCACTACCATAGAAACTGTGACCTATAACAATTTCTTATCCTCTTCTTCCCTTTTTTAGTTCCTCTCCTCTTGATCTATGGTCAGCTTACAAGTTGTGTCATTTTCCTGATCATTTGTCCCCTTTCTCTATATTCCATATATAAGTGATAATCTCTAATTTTTTATACTTTATATTCTTATTTATCTCAGGATAAACTCTTCCAGTTTCATCTGTGTTGTTGTAATGGCATGAGTGTATATTTTTTTTAACTGAAGAGAATCCATTGTGTATATTAACCACATCTTCATCTGTTCATCTGTTTTGGGGCTATAGGTTTGTTTCCATATAGTAGCTATTGTAAATAGTGTTACTATAAATATGGGGGTAAAAGTTTCTTTCGAATCAGTGTCCTTTTTTGTGTCCTTTGGGAAAATTCTTAGGAGTGCAATCACTGAATCGTTTTGTAGATCCATTTCCACTGTTTTCAGAAAACTTCACACAGCTTTCAATAATGACTGGGCTAATTTGTGTTCACACCAGCAGTGTAAGAGGATTCCCATAAGGTCTCCTATTTTAAACATACTGCTTTTTCCTTGGGGCTCTGCTCCCTTCTATCACTTCTAATCTTACAGGTTTGCATTTTCTGACAAGTTACAGGATTCCATCAGCCCAGATCACTTTATTTTCCTTTTCATAGATTTCTGGGAGCTGTACTTTGTCTTCAGAAAGATCATTCTGGAATTATAAAGCATGATCTGATTTGTAGTATTCCTAAGTCTACCCTGTGATATTGGGGTGAGAAAATAATTTATGCATTAAGAGATCATTATAAGGGAGGGATATTTGATATACATCCATGTATAGAAAGCTATGTTGGAGGTTTGCTTGACCAAATAGGTGCTGTGTTGTGATATGCAGTATGGGATGAGAAAAGGACTATTGCCATGGACCAGCCGAGCAGGAGCACAGACCACAGGGAAACCAGGGCACAGCTGAAGCAGGAAAAGGAACAGGGCCGGCGATGTTGAGCAGACATACACACTCAGTGAGCAGTGAATCTGCTGCTTTATTTGAGATTTCAGTAAGCTTACATAGTGTTTAAAAGAATTACTTCAGCATTCCATGAGTACATGAAGTCAGTATCTCAACGGAAAGACAGAAATCAATATCTCAACGGAAAACAGATTATCATTAGATATTACAAAACATTCCCAAGCAATCATCTTTTTAGAAATCATGACAGCTAAACTGATTAATGATCACCATGATTGTTTCCTGTCTGCAAAGTTATCTAGTTCATCGGGTTTTAATGCCTAAGGTGCATTGCTAATGTTTTTGTAATTCCTCTACCAAAAGTTCTTCCACAGTTGATATGAATTGTTCTCTCAATTAAAATGGTCTGACAGCAGGGCTCCCTGAATTGTTTTAATAACCATGCAGCACATAACTTCAGCAACTCCAACACCTGGGGTCTGGGGAGCTACGCCTCAAGGGTCCCCTGCTATGCAGGTCAGCTCCCAATACATCCCTCCTGCCAGGGGCAGAGAGCTAGCCTGTGAGAGCTCCATCTCACAGGACCCCCATTTCCAGGTCAGCCCCCATGGACTATTCAGAGCCCAAATGGAGCAATGTGAAGCTTAGTGGGATTACACTATATGACTTCCTCTGGAGGGGCATATCAGGTTACAGTACTGAGCCAGTTTCACTTTTTTTTGAGAAGTAAGTTAAGGATAAGTTTCAAAGAAAGCAGACAGGTCTGCAGGGAATTTGCAGATGAGTTTTCACCTAGAGTCCAGAAAACTTATTGACCAGAAACATTACCAGGGGATCCATAGTGTTTCTATTGATTTAAGTTATGTAAAAACTATATCTGACCTATTTTCAGCATGTAGTTCCTTATTCTGTTACTTTATACAGGCCTTACTTTCCCTTTGTCAATAAAAGGAAACAGACTTTGAGGCAAAGGAAAGTCATTTAACTTGTTGACAAAGTGATGAGAATAGTAGACTTATATTTGTAAGTCATATATCTGCTCTGCGGTAAAGGATAGGGATATTTATCCAGAGTTACAAGGGAGTAGAGTGGGGACAAGTGTTAAAATGTCCACCACTGTAACTAGTTTGCTTTCACCATCCCTGGTGATCAGTCATTCAGGATGTTATCTTCCTAATGATGCACTTTATCTCAGAATGAAAATAGCAATGTTGTTAAATCCAAAGGGCAAATAAATGAGGTAGCGACCTGGTGAGATAGTGAGATAGCAGCAGAGCCTTTTATCAGAGTATCAATCCAGGACTTTCGTACTGAGAGATCCCCTATCTTAGCTTCCTGGCTGTACTCTGGGTGAAAGGCATGGAATAGACAACATACAGAGCAGACCAGCATTCCTACAACTTGGACTGTCAGAGGTTGTTGAAGAACTTTCTTTTGTGCCCATACTATAACCCAATGAATAATACTGTCTTCTTGCTAACATGAGCTAATATAAAACTCAAAAAGAATGGATTGCTCCAGTATTTATTGAACAGTCAGACAGTCCTCCATAGTAGTTACCTGAGGTTCTGAGGGTGCTATCATAACAGATACTTCAATATCCAGCGGAGGCCCTGGGCCTCCCATCCTAGACAAATATTAGTCTCTTTTTCTCCCTCTTTGCTCCGACAATCCCTTTACATTGTATTTATTCACTTTTGTGACCCTTGTTTCAACTCTCTAGAATTACTTTCATCTTCTTCCTTTTCTTCTCATTCCTTTTCACTTTTCTTATTTCTAGTCTAGCACATAGGTCCTTCCTATGCTCCTCTCCAATACAATAAATACACCATTCCTCCTTAGAAGTTCACTTCTACTTCCTTACCATGTCTCTTCTTTTTTCCTCCTAAACTCTAGCTTGTCTTTTCTCATGATAAGAGAACTTAGACATACTCTCTTGAAATGTAACTCTAAAAGTTATGTCCATAAATGGAAAAAAATTTTCTATGATACCTTCTATCTCAATTCCTCCACATATGTGGAGTATTCTGTCAAATAGATTTATTAACAATGTGAGTACTTTTTGGAGCAAATTAATTCATGAATGTGTAAAAGACTGATAAACTTGAATAACCCTTCAAAGAAATTCAGGTCCATATTTACTTTGATTTAAACTCTAATCTTTTATCAAACTTCTTTTTTTTGTTATTCTTTTTTGCAGTACTGCTAATAAGCACTTCTTGTAATTTCCTAATATTTACATTCTTCCACACTGGAGTCCCTGTGAGGATCTACCATTGGGACAGGCCTCTCTGGTTCTGGGAGCTCTACCTCCTCTTATGGATAACAAAAATCTCATCACTAGCCATTTTGTTTCCCATCATTTGGAATACCAAAACTATTCTCCACTCTCTGACATTCATAACATGTATCATGCATTATATCAGCCAGGTAAGCCAACTGGAGACAAATAGAGATGTAAATAACTCAACATATAGATAAACAGATGTTTATGTGGGTATAGAAGGATGGAACATAAGAAAATATATATCAACTAACATTATTAGTTCTTAGAGAAAAATCTGTCCTTCAGGATAGCTCCTTTGGCAAACTTCAGTTTGCACTAATGGTGTAAGACATTATTTCACCTCTGTCCTTGGAAGAAAGAAAAGCCTATGGAGTCTCTGCAGTATTGTCAAGAAAAGTGTTGACCTTTTGTGAAGGATTCTACATTGTTAATTTCAAAGTCTCCAGTTAATATAAGTAGCCCTTCTTCTGAATTTCCCCTTTAAAACTATAAAACTGCTTTCTACTTTATGCCATAAAATATGCTTCTGAGTTTTAAATTTGACTTGTGACTTCTAAATATGATCAAGGAAAAATTTCCCTCCAATTATAATAAATTGCAGTCAGTCAGAATTTGCCAAGAATATCTTGGTTGTAGCTGAAGACTAACCTCATCTCAAAACAAAAATATTGTAGAAAATGCACATGGTCCTATAAAACTCTGTAGAAGAAAAAAATCCTAAACCAGAGATTGAAAATGAGTCCATCTTTATGCTCATAAGCCTCTTATAAGAGTAAAATCAACTTCCATACACTGGACTTTATCAAATCACTCACAATATAAAGAAAGAGAACTACCTAAAAATTAAACCCATGTCTGTTTCAAAATGCACACCAAAGGACATTAAATTCAAACTTCTCAAAATCAGAATAGGAAAATCTTGCTACTTGTCCAGCATTTGTGGAATGCTTGTGGTATTCAACACAAATAAGAATCTTTTGAGTGGTTTTGTAGCTCTATTTTGGGGCACCAAGCTGAAACAGAAAAACAGGGTTGACACTGTTGTAGGTCTTCTCATGCCCTTATAACTGGAGGATGCAGTTCTAAAGCAGACATGTGGAGGGAAACAATAATAATAAAATTTATTTATGTAATAAGTAAAGAAAAGGAGAATTAAGAGACCAAAACAGAGACTTAGAGTGACATAAGTATAGATTACTGACCATCATTTCTCCTGCTCTGAGTAGCTTACAATAAACAGAAAACAGAGCCCAAAAAGAAGTCACAATTAGTAAGCTAATAGCTTCTCCATAGACATTCCTCTTTGTTAGCAATTTTACCATCCAGAAAACAGTTGTTTAAGTTTCAATGTATCAGGCTGTTTTAAGTGCCAAAGAACGATCCCCACTTATATTTCCCATATAAATCCTTATATTTCCAAGCCCCTCATACACAAACTGAGAACATCAGGGGAGGGTCTGGAAAACTCCACTTTATATAATCAATTTGGCTAAGAGTGTTACTCACTGAGTCACCAGCTGTTATTCCACTGGCTTGGAGGCTGGGTCTCATCATCCTTATACAGTATTAATTTAAAACAAAATATCTGTGTTTGTAATGAAAATTATTACAAAGATTAGATGAGACACTGTAGATTCATTTGAACTTAGGACAATGCTTGAAGCATAGAAATTATTTGATGAATTTGAACAAACTCTTAGTAGCCACGTTAAATAGAGATAATCCCTGTTTCAATTAATATGACAAAATGACAACAAAGTTACAATTTTGTTGCCAATATTTATCAAAATTGTATAATATTAAAATATATAGTGATTAAGTATATGTTACATTTTCATTGTTTTTAACATAGCACTGAGAATAAGGTTTTTCAGTAAATGGAAGTCAAGTTAATGGACAGAAATGAGAACTATATTCAACAGCTACTTTTTTCTCCTTTTGTATGGTATAGATTCAACTCATCCACCAATTTATACATTATCAGAAAAAAATGAACTTACCCCTTTATAATTGCATATTCATTTCTGTGTCTTTTATTTACATCCTAGACTAATCAGAAGAAATGTTAGATAATTCAAATTTTATTTGTTTGCTTAAAAAGTTCCACTAAATCTTTTACATATTGAAGTTATAATGAGCAAGTATTTTTAAAAAGGTGAAATGATATCAAGCAGTTTGAAATCACTAAAAATATCTAAAATTTATTTCATCATTCCAAGGAAATAAGTTGAGCTTTGAATATTTAATGAGATGTGATACAGAGGTGGGGATTGTTAGGAAATATCTTTAGCGACCCATCCAAATCATAACAATTCTTTGCAATACACATCAATCTAATTTTTCTAGTGTTAAAAATCTATAACATTTTTTAGTATTATTTCTTTAAGAAAGTCAGTTATAATGACTTTCAGCCCTTGTGTCATCCCTATTCAACTATCTCTTGCCAACAGGAGAATGAAATTAGTATTCAAGTTGATAAATATAAAGACTATATGAAAAAAAGTCCTTATGGTGAGGTTAAATTGTACTATAGATATTGGTTTATGTACTGGGGCAAAATTGACTGACACTGGTGCTTTTCAACAGCTTCTTAATGGACTTTATAATGAAAAGGTGTCTTTAGAACTGTTGGCAACATTGGTAGAGTCATTGAAAGAAGACTGTAGTTTAGTTTAATAAAACTTTACTATAAATGTCATTTTGTATTCATTCTTTTAACCTTAAAAATCTCCAAGTCCTTCAAATTTTATTGTTTATTGTGTCCACAGAGGAAATAAATGTACTTTATTACTGTTTAATATATTGGTCACATAATAATGGCACATAGGTTCATAAATTTTGAAACTAGGCTGAAGAAAATAATCATGCAAAAAAGCATAGAAAAATAAGTTTGGGAAAAAAAAAGTTTGGAGGTATTTAATCACAGAGTACAGAGGTAAGCTATCTTGTAGCCCTAAATTATTTTTAAGTTGTCTCAGAGTTAAGTTAGTTCATTGATGATGTGAGAGGAAATTATTATTTTTATTCCTTATTTACTTTGTTAATCAATATGTTTGGACTAAATATGGAAGAGATCTGCATAATATAAATTACAGTGATCGGATTCAAGAAACTAATAATAATAAAAATTGGAACAGAAATAATTATTTAAAATAATTTGCATAATTTATAGCAATATGTACTCATAATTTTTGGTAAATTGAAGAAAATTGATATTGAATTATAAACTAAGACAGAAAATTGTTAGTATTTTTATGTATCTGTTTCTACTTATTTTATTTTTACGTATAGTGATGTTTTATAAATTACAAAATTGTTTTTAAATTATTGAATTTTCTAAAAAATTTGACTTTTATGCATGTATAACATTCTTTTCTAATTAATAATTTATATAAAATGTATATATAATCTGTATGGCATGTGCATATTTTTCAATCATTTTACTAATATTAAATATTTTATTTTCTAGGTGGGGCATGGTGGCTCATGCCTGTAAGCTTCAGCCTATGAAGCGTCCAGGGCTAGGGATTGCATTTTGAGTCAGCCTGGGGCCTGTAGCGAAACCTAGTTGCAAAAAAATAATAAATAGCTGGGTGTGGTGGTGCATGCCTGTAATCCCAGCTACCTGGGAAGCTGAGGCTGGGGATTGCTTGAGTCTGTGGTACCCCGGGGCAATGAGAGCCTGCAGTTCCACGGGCAAAAATAGCGAAACCTAGTCTTTAAAAAAAATTTTATTTTCTAAATTTCTCACTATAATTCTGATCATTGAAGACAATGCTCTTTCAATATTTGACTTTTTTATATTGTTTATTGACTGAAATTAGTAGACTAGAAAGTAATAGGAAGAGTTATGACAAGATGCCAACATAGGTCATTCTTTACTTCTCTCTAACTCACAAGATGAACTAGTAATTATTCAGGAATAATACACCATTGAGTGATACATATAAGATGGAAGATGGTATTTATCCACTGTGCTCCAAAGACCAACACATACTTCATTACAAAGGTTACAAGAAAGATTACAAATGTGTGTAACAGAAGATGGGTGGAAAAAAATATGAGGACCCAGCCATCTGGGACAGGAAGTAGCCTTGGGAAAGAAAAAATAGAGATGGTGGAGAATCCTGTGTATTTGGGTCAGGTGAATCCCAAATGAAAGGATCTGAGAGACATCACAGAAGACAATATCCTAGCAAAGAATACAACTGAGAAAATATTGAAACTACCCTAGCACATGCTTTTTACAAGTTCTGAAGGAGAAAGCTAGAAAATGGGCATAGGAAGTCAGTTATGAACCAAACCCCAAAATTATCAAAGTGATTTAAAAACAACTGGAGACCAGAAGGGTACCCCACACAGTTCTATCAAAAGTGGAATGTTCAGAAAACTAAAATAATAAACAATTGACCAAAGTTGGTTTTGGAAAACTCAGTGGGCCTCAATAGCCTTGGAGACATCCATAGGCCCAACCAGTTAACAAAAGACACAAGTAGGGACATCCAACTGTCAAAACCTACTCCTTGCCCACTGTACCTATATAAATACCTGATTCTCACTATCTCAGTGGCTACCTCTCTCATCAGAGCTTTGCTGTCCTTTTTCTTATCTATCAAATATCTTGCTTTTCTATAGCTTTTTTTCTCAACATTGAACTCTTTCCTCACCAAAGAAAAGAAACAAGAAAAAGCCTGCCTGGTGTCCTCATACTACAGGCTTGCTCTATAAGCAAGCAAATCAAAAACAAAACAAGGCAAAAACCTTGATTCAATATGACACATGAATAAAATAAAAGTATAGAAGGAAGATATTGCAAACTCAAGAATCTAGGAGATTCAGAATGTGAAGAACTAAATAAATGAGGTCAAGAATATTTTAGAAAACTATTGAATTGGAATAGACCTTATGAAAAATGTCAGTACCTCAAGCACACAAACAGAAATGATTCAGGAGGTGAAGAGAGTGAGACAAGATACCTTGCAACATGCCTTTTAAAAGAACAATCTACCTGACTCTACTGGAGTGGCAGCATAAAGATAATGGGTATCTGGAGGTTTGAATGGAAGGAGAAGGTAAAAAGAGCAAATTTGGAGAAGAAACCAAATGTATTAATCTAGGAACTTAACAGACCCCTAGCTATCTAAATGCAAAGGAACCTACACTGAGATACAAAATAGTGAAATTGTCAAAAGTCCAAGACAAAAACTATTAAAAGGAGAATGAGGGAGTATAGAAAGCAGGCAACATTATAAAAACAGTTTCATCAGAATATCATCAGACATCTAAACAAAAACCTTCCAAATTTGGAAAGAATGGATTGAAATATTTCAAACATTCAAAGATAAAATTTCCCTGCTAAAAATACAGTATCACACAAACTATCAGATATGTGAGGGACACAAAGTCTTTCCAGAACTCTTCACCAAAAAAAAAAAAAGGTTGAAGTTTATCACTGATAGACTGATAGAATTAACTTACAAATAAAAATTGAAACAGACATCATGGAGGATTAGAAAGATTGGAACCACCATCTCATTAAAAATGACTACAAAAATTAGTATCTAGTCAGAGTAAATTTGGAGAGTTCCCATGGCATAACTTTTCCTGATGAATTTACACCAAGATTGTTGGGTTGCTGCAGGGAATAAGAGGGAAGAGACAAAGATATGCATGACCCAGAAAGTAAATTCCCAGTCAGGAGAACAAGATTAAGTTTGGCTACCCAGAGTTTTACAGGGTGTTCTGGAGGCATGATGATTAATTTCCCAAGGAGAATTTTCAAAAGGAAATACAGTTGTATGTGGGCATGGGTTGCTATAGGAAACTGGGAGTTCTGCAACTAGTATGGACAGGGAAAGCTCTCCCCTGAATCCCTCTCAGAAACAAAACATCAGAATCTTCATGCGAAACAAGTCAGCCTTGATCGTGGGCAAACAGCAGAGGGAAGAACTGATAGGAGAGAGAAATAAAACAACTTAGAGAACATTTGAACACAAAGTTAAAAAGAAAACAGAGAACAGAAATTCCTGGTCTGGCTGTGTGTGTGTGTGTGTGTGTGTATGCATTTACATGATTGCATTCCTAGGGATACTCCCACCACCATATCACCCTTGAACTATCTTTTTGATCTTTTGAGCTATTTCCTTCCTGGATTTCTCCCTCCCTAGCTGTATGTCTTTGTTCTGTTGACAGTTTGTTAATGTGAACTTTTTCTTGATATTTTGTTTGTTTTCCTTATAGCCCACATATAAGTGAGACTTCTGGTTTTTGTCTTTTCTTTCTGCTTTTTTTACACAAGTATGAGTTCTTCCAGCTCCAATCAAGCTGCCACAAATGCATTAGGTCTGTCTTTTTGATTGCTGATTAATATTCCATTGAGTAAGTATACAAGAACTTTCTGCTCCATTTAGCTTTTGGGGGCATGTCATTTGTTTCCATATCCTGGCTATGATAAATGGTGCTGCAATGAAAATAAGAGTAGAGGTGTCCTATTCAATTAATGTTTTGTTGTCCTTTGGGTAGAGTCCCAGAAGTGAAATTGTTGAATCAAATGGCAGTTCCATTTTTAGTAGTTCCACACAGCATTCCATTGTGTCTGAATCAGTTTTCATTTCCACCAGCAATATGAAAGTGTTCTTTCCCCCCACATCAACACAGAACTTATAGTTGTCCCTTTTTTTGTTCTACTTCAGTTGTTTTGATATATGACACCCTTACTGGTATAAGTTGGTATCTCATTGTGACTTCAATTTGGTTGTTGGCTTGTTTTGACTTTTCTTCATGGATTTTTATCTTTCCCATATCCCATATAGTAGTGAAGTCATTTGGTCTCTGTCTTTTTCTTTTTGACTTGTTTCTGCTAATGTGAATTCTTCTAAGTCCATCCATGTTATCATAAAATTGTCCAATTTGTCATTTTTAATTGATGAGTAATATTCCATTGTGTATATACACCACATTTCTTTCATCCAGTCATCTGTTTTTGGACATTTCAGTTGCTTTCATGTCCTTGCAATTATAAATAGTGCTGCAATAAATGTTCGATGTGTGTACAGATGTCCCTTTGTACACACAATGAAGTCTCCTTTGGGTAAATTCCCAGGAGAGCAATTGCTGGGTCAAATGGTAGTTCCATTTTCATTATTTGAGGGCCCTCCATATAGCTTTCCATAGAGGTTGGACCAGTTCACATTCTCACCAGCAGTGTAAGAGTGCCCCCTTTTCTCCACATCCTCACCAGCACTTGTTATTGCCCGTTTTATGGATATAGGCCATTCTTACTGGTGTAAGGTGATATCTCATTGTGGTTTTGATTTGCATTTCCCTTATTGCTAGTGACATTGAGCAATCCTTCATGTGCCTGTTGGCCATTTGTATTTCCTCTTTGGAGAAGTTTCTTTTTAGTTCTTCTCTCCATTTTATGATTGGACTTCTTGTTTTGTTTAGTTGTGTGAGTTCCTTGTGGATCTTTGTTATTAAATCCTTGTCACTCTTGTGGAGGGCAAAATTTTTTCCCATTCAGTTGGGCTTCTTTTAGTTTTTTCTGTCATCTCTTTTGCTGTACGAAGCTTTTTAGTTTGATGTTGTCCCATCTGTGTATGTTTTCCTTCAATTTTTTGCCATCAGTAGATTTTTCCAGAAAGGGGTTTCTGAATTGTACTTCCTGGAGGGTTTTCCCCAAGTTATAATCTTTTATCCATTTTAAGTTGGTTTTTGTACAAGTTGTGAGGATGTTGTCTTGATCCATTTTTTTGCAGGTGTTAGTCCAATTTTCCCAGCACAATTTATTGAAGAGGCTATCTTTGGTCCAATAAGTTTTCCCCCCTTTGTCAAAGATTATTTGACTATATATGTGTGCATTTATTTCTAAGCACTCAATTCTGTACCATTGATCTGATTGTCTGTTGTTATACCAGTACCAGTATTATGGTTTTTTAGTATAACTTGAGGTTGGGATAGTTGGCCCTCCATTCTCTCTTTTTTTTGGCCAGGAGGCTTTTGATATTTGCGGTCTTCTGTTATTCCATATGAACTTCTGTAATTGTTTTCTATCTCTTTAAAGAATGTCATTGTAATTTTTTAGGAATTAAAATGAATCTGTAGATTGTAAAGCAGGAACTTTTATCCTTAGATAAGCTATATTTTCAGTCAAAAAAGATTATCTGGAACAAAGTTGGATATAACATAATAATCAAAGGGAAATTTATCAATATTCTATCACGATCATTAATATTATACACCTAAAGATTATATTGATCAAAAAAAGCAAATATTTTCAGAGACCACAACACACAACTTAGGCAAAGAGATATATCATCCTGTCAGAAAATTAGCAAGAATAAAGGACCTTAAATGAAGGTCTGCGCCACATGGGTCTAACAGATATTTATACAGCTTTTTTCAAAAAAGGAATACATTTAATTTCTATGCATGTGTGTATATAGTGTTCTAAAAATATATCATATACTTGGATACAAAGTAAATCTTAGAAATTGTGTGTAGCTGGGCATGGTGGCATATGACTGTAAGCGGTAGCCTAGGAAGCCATGGCCAGGGCCATGTTCCAGTTCGAGTCCCACTGGAAACAAGTAGTGAAACCTAGTCCCCAAAAAATAGCTGGGTGTTGTGGTGCGTGCCCATAATCCCAGCTACCTGGGAAGCTGAGACTGGGGATTGCTTGAGTCTATGGTACCCTGGACAATGTTAGTCTGAAGTTCCACAGGCAAAAATAGCAAGACCTTGTCTCAAACAAAACAAAAAAAAAAGAAAGGAAGGAAGGAAGGAACAAAGGAACAAAGGAAGGAACAAAGAAAATATGTGTACTAGTAATTATGTAGATTTTTTTTCAAATCTCAGTTGTGTAAATCTAGAAATTAACAAATAGTGACACAACAAATACATATAGAGACAAAAGAAAATGCTTCTGACTAACCTCTATATTAACATAGAAATCAAAGAAGAGATAAAGTATCTGGAGAATATTAAAAATGGATATACAGCAACTAGAAGCTATGGGATTCTCTAAAAATAAATACTATGAGCAAATTTATAGTATAGACAAACCGATTCACATTTAAAAAGCAAGTAAAATTTCAAACAAGCTATTTAGCTATATAGTCAAAGGAGTGCTAGTAAGAACAAATACATAAGAGAAGCGGAAATTAAATCTAAAAATATACAATTCAAAAGTCAGTTAAACAGTGGATCCCTTGAAAGTAAAATAAACTCGACAAGGCTTTGTTCTTAACCAGAAAAGAAGAGTTAATACATAAAAAGCACAATCAGAAGTGAAAGAGAATAAATTCTAACACATGTCACAGAAATATGAAAGATTATAAAAACATAAATATCTTTATGCAGACAAACTAAAAACCATAAAAGAAATAGACATTAATTTTTAGATTCATACAAACATACAAGACTGAACCTATGAAATATCGAACTTTAATAGTTCAATTAGAAGTGAAGAAATGTAGTGTGATAAGTCTCCCTAAGAACAAAACTAAATCTCCCTAAGGATAAAGGTCCTAGACCAGATAACTTCTCTAGAAAATTCTATCAAAATGTCAAAGAGAACACATCCCACTTAAACTCTCCAAAAATGTCAGAGATGCTGGAGAGCTCTTCAATGCATTCTGTGTAGCCAACATTATCTTGACCCCAAAACCAAAAATAAAAAAAAAGAAAAGAAAAAAATACAAAAGAATAAATAGATCTCTAGACCAACATCCTTGATGTACAAATATCTTAAACAAAATTCTATGAAACAAAACAATAATACAGTAGAAAATCATCCATCACAACTAGATATGCTGCATACTATTGTTGCAAGTTTTGTTCAACATACACAAATTAATCATTATTCATGAATCAATAAAAAGGAAGACAAAAATTCACAGATCATTTCAATAAATGTTGAAAGAACATTCAGCAAAATTTTATGCAACATTTTAACATTCAGCAAAATTTTTCTTTATGTTTAAAGAAAGAAGTCACAGTAAAATGGGAATAAACAGAACTTATCTAAACATAATGTTCATATATGATACTCAATGGCAAAAAGTGAAAATCATTATGCAGGATGTCCACTATAACTACTTTTGTTCAACATAATTTTGGAAGCTCTCACTCAAGAATTAAGCAAGAAATAGATATAAAGAGTAATTCAAATTGGAAAAGAAGTGACACTATCCCTCACAATTTATAGAAAACATGATAACATGTAGCAATAACTCTAAAGACTTTTAAAAAACTCTAAAGACTAAATAACATAAATAAATGAGAGCTCTAAAGACTGTAGACTACATAAAATGAAAACAGTAAGAAGAGTGATAGAAAATCGTTACAGAAACATAATCTCCTTTTTTTGTATGCATACAATGTATCAGAAGAAAATGAAATAAGAAAAACAATCCATTTATAATCACTTCAAACAGAAAGAAATACTTAGCAATTTTAATAAAAGGTGAAGGATGTATATATTAAAAATTATAAGATTGTGTTAAAGAATGGATTAAAGGAATAGGCATATATCCTCATAGAAGAAAAAATAACCTTAAAATGACCTTATACATTAAGAAATTCACAGAGCCAAGACAATACCAAAAATCCTCTAAGTTTTTCAAGTAAATTGGATGAACATCAATAAAACACATGTTGAATCACAAAAACCCTGATTAGCTGAAGAAATCCTGAGAAACATTAAGAAAAGCAGAGCTATCACAACCTGAATTCAAGCTACAATACACATCAGCAGTAATATAAACAGTATGGTATTTGAATAAAACCAGAAACATAGACCAATGAAATAGAGAAGAAAGCCCAGTACGTAACCCATATAAATATGGACAGTCAACCTTTGACAAAGGAACCTCAGGCATGAAGTAGAGAATGAAGTCACTTTAACAAATGGTATTGGAAAACATAGATAACCTCAAGGAAAAAATGAAACATACTCTCCAGAAATATTTCACTAAGGCTTTTTAGCAGATGAGGATTTGTGAAAGTCTGGGTTCATACATACCAAGTACCCCTCTAACACACTCCAACCTGTGTCTAGTGCATGGAAAGAAACTATGTCAGGATGTTTGGATGCTCAGACTTGTCTAGACCCTCACAGATCATGGTGTCCTTTGTAGCACTTTCTTCTGCTGCCAGTGACCCCTTCTCTGAAAAATATAGCCCTTCTTAATCCAGAAATATGTCAGGCAATAAGAATGTTTCACAGAGAGCAGCCAAGCCTTGCACCTGAAACTCCACTTGCAGAACATGCAGTAAAATTTCATTTGGGGCTGACCCTTGAGAGATTCTTCCAGTTCCTTTACCTGAAATGTGTGTAACAGAGGTCTGTATACTCAAAACTGTGCTGCTTTTGGAATTTTGATGCAAGGAAATGCATGTGATTACCCCAACACCTTCTCTGCCATGTCAATAATAGGGTTGCTTTTCGTTGTGGTTCAAGCATATAAAGAACATATAATGGGTGACTGATGTTGACAAAACTAGACCAAACATGATAAAGAATGAAACTAGCCCATTCTGGCACATTCGCCATATATTCATAATCTACACAATTAATTAAAGTGGAATAAAATGGATATGGATATGACTTGAACCCATAATAAATAGAGAAAAATGCATAGGTGATATACTCCTTGACATCAACCTTCTTAATGACTTAATTATAGATTTGACACCAATGGCAAAGAATAAAAAAGCAAACAGGAAATTTTACTATATAAAGTTTAAAACACTCCTGTGATGCAAAAGTTTATTATGTCTCAAAACTGAAGGGCATCCGGCATTTGGCTAGATGGTATATTAAAATGCATGAAGATGTACTGGTTCCAATCTGCTCTTGTAAGACTAAGACTGTTTTCCAGTGCTACTTCCTGGACCCTCTCAATTTATATCTCTCTGCCAACAGCTTGAGAAGTAAAATTCAGTTTAAGTAACTGATGTGTTAGTAACGCATTTCAGGAGGAATGAGTGAGGGACTAGGAAGGGACAAGTAAAAGTCATTTTTAGGATGCATTATCTGGTTATGTGAAGTGCAAGATTAGTTCTCTCAGGACCTCCTTAAAAGCTACCATTTTCTTTTCTCAAATGAAGGAATACTTCCGGAACATTTACACACTAGCTATCATCAACCCTTGTCTGAGGTTTCCTCTAGGGTCATTAATTCTCTTGTATTATAGTGAAGAAATTGTCTATGTGCCAAGTGCGGTCCCAGAGTCCCAGACAAGACCTTGGGGCAGATGGAAAGACATATAGAAAGCATGCTGGAGGGAGGTCACTCACATGGTATGTGAGAGAAATCTGAGCTCACACATAACTGTCCACTTAAGATCTGAAAAATCAGGTGGGCTAAGGAGATGTGATACATTGTCATCAGGGCATCAACTTGAAAAGGTGAGAAATAAATAATTATTGCACATTTGCAGTCACAGTAGTTGGCATTCACTTGCTCTTAGGAAAAAAACCCTTCCAGATATTATTTTGAAAAGTAAGAGAGGTAGACTAAGAGAAAATCACAAGGATAATTTATACATTAGGAAGAAATTGGAATTCTCACAGAAACAGAAATCAAAAGTTTTCTTATATTTTAGGGTAGCACATATTAGCTAACATAATAATCTTTCCTCCCATTAAATAGCCTTTTGTGATATATGATCCAGAGTGTAAAATATATATCCTCCACAGGTACATCATAAGGACGAGATCGGACGTGTTCAGGGTGGTATGGCCATAGACAGGTTCATCATAAGGAAAAAAAATATTAGATATAAATTTGCAAATATAGGCATATGAATGAAGCTAAAGTTATACATACATGGATATAGATATTTTTACATTTAGACATGTTGGAACTAATCCATAGTATATAGATTATATCCATATTATATAGACTATATTATACATATAATAGAAAATGAGGATCATTGTCACTAGAGAACAGATCAGAAGTTAAGTGAATTAACAGTCAAAGGGTGGAATACAAGGCAGCTTGATTGGAAATGGGAAACCTACAAAACTGAAATTCTTTAAAATGCTAGATCATATTCTTCTATGTAAATATCCAACTCATTTTGACAACCAAAGTGTGTTCATTTCATTTTGAAAAAAAATCCATACAAAAATAATGGAAATGGCACAGAAAAAGGAATAGAAACGTAAAGAGTGTATTTTTAAAAAATTGATTGGTATATTTAAGGAAAAATTGAGTAAAATAAAAAAAATATGAGAAATCATGTGCATCTTAATAACCTATAAGATATGTGTGCTTGGGAGACACCTGTAGATTTACTGATTGAGAGAAATTCACAAGAATAATTTCTAGTGTGTTAGTAAATTCAAATACTATTCATCACAGATAGGTTAGGGGAGTATGTTCAGAGAGGCAACAAAAGTGATTAAGGAACCTCCTGTAAGTTGTGCAAGAGAAAATATATATACTGTTGTAAAAATTTAAGTACTTGCATGGTACATCATTATGCTCTGCCAATTGCAGTAAACTGAGAATTGCATAATTCACCCTGAATTTTTATAACTTTGTCATGCATTGTATAATCTAGTCATGTCAATTTTTTTTCTCAGTATTCTGAATCAGTGGCCCATTTGACAAAATACACAATCTTATATCATTTTAAATGTTTTTAACTTTATTGTCAGTTATTTCATTCTCTATACTTCGCTTTAGCATTATAGGATTATTATAATATTTATAGTTCAGAGTTATAGTCAGATAAAAAAACTGGAGATGATATAAAAGAGGGAAAAAGTGAAATAAATAATGAAAGCTACAGATTAAAATCACTAAATCTATAATTTTTCCCTAAATGTAGGAGGCAAAAATCTCATCTTTGAATAGAAGGGAACTGAATAAATCATACTGCAAATCTTCCTGTCTCTATAATGGAAAGATCCCAGACTGCTAAGCAACTCCCCAAAGAAGCAAATTCTCCCCCCAAAATGACCACAATTTGCAATGACAGCCACATTGATTTCATCCTCCTGGGCTTCTCAGACAAACCATATTTGGAGAAAATATTGTTTTGGGTAATTTTGATCTTTTATGGCTTGACTATTACAGGAAATGTGATCATAATTCTTGTCTCCTGGAAGGATCCCAAACTCCACATCCCAATGTATTTCTTTCTTTCCAATCTTTCCCTTCTAGAACTCTGTTTTACTACCAGTTGTGTTCCACAGATGTTGTTTAATTTCTGGGGTCCAAAGAAAACCATAAGCTACACTGGTTGTGCCATTCAGCTCTATGTTTTCTTGTGGCTTGGGGCTACTGAATGTGTCCTTCTTGTCATCATGGCTGTGGACCGTTATGTGGCAGTGTGTCATCCACTTCAATATACCACTATCATGCACCCAAAACTATGCCTGCAGCTGGCCATCATTGCATGGGGGACAGGCCTTGTCCAGTCTCTGATCCAGTCCCCTACTACCCTCCAGTTACCCTTCTGCTCTCAGCAGAGAGTGGATGATATTGTGTGTGAAGTCCCAGCCCTGATTCAGGTCTCCAGTGCAGATACAACCTACAATGAAATCCAGATGTCCATAGCTAGTATTATTCTCCTGGTGGTGCCCTTGATCATTATTCTTTTATCTTATGGTGCTATTGCTAAGGCTGTCCTAAAAATAAAAACAACTTCAGGCCAGAAGAAAGCATTTGGCACCTGTGCTTCTCACCTCCTTGTAGTCTCCCTCTTCTATGGCACAGTCACAGCTGTATATCTTCAACCCAAGAATCAATATGCTCATGAACGGGGCAAGTTTTATACTCTTTTCTACACTGTTGTAACCCCAACTCTTAACCCACTCATCTACACACTGAGGAACAAAGAGGTAAAGGGGGCAATAATGAGACTAAGGAGGAGGACCTGGAACTTCCAAAACTAAAGAGGTTGACTGATACTTGAAGTGAAAAGTGAAAATAAACTCTTTAGTAAAAACTAAAGATATTGTATCCTTTGGGTAGATTTGCTAAATCAAATGGGAATTCCATTTTCAGTTGTTTGAGGGGCCTCCACACAGCTTTCCACAGTGCTGGACCAGTTTGCACTCCTACCAGTAGTGTAAGAGGGTTCATTTTACTCCACATCCATGCCAACACTTGTTTTTCCCTTTTTTTTTTTTTTGGATATGGGTCATTCTTACTGGTGTAAGATGGTATGTCAGTGTGGTTTTGATTTGCATTTCTCTGATTATTAGTGATGTAAAGAATTCGTTCATATGACCATTGACCATCTTTATTTCCTCTTTGGATAAGAGTCTTTTTAGCTCTTCCCCACTTTTTGACTGTTTTTTTTTTGCTTTGTTTTTGTTAAGTTGTGTGAGTTATTTATGTATCTTTGTTTTCAGACCCTTATCACTTGTGTGGAGGGCAAAAATTTTATCACAGTCAGTTGCATTTCTTTTTGTTTTGCTTATTGTCTCTTTTGCTGTACAGAAGCTTTTTAGTCTCATGTAGTCCCAGCTGTCTATGTTTTTCTTCATTTTTTTTTTGTCAGCTGTAGATGTGTCCTAAAATGCATTTCTGAAATGTAACTCATGAAGGGTTTTGCCTAATTTTTCCTCTATGTATTTTATGGTTTCAGGTCTTTTATCTATTTTGAGTTGGATTTTGTACATGGTGTGAGGGAGTTGTCTATGTTCATTTTTTTTGCATGTCTTGGTCCGGTTTTCCCAGCATCATTTATTGAAGAGGCTGTCCTTTTTTCAGAGTAAGATTTCCACTCCTTTGTCAAAGATTAATTGAATATATATGTCTGGTTTTATTTCTGGGCACTCAATTCTGTTATAATGGTCTGATTGTCTGTTTTTGTACCAGTACCATGCTGTTTTATTACTACGCCTTTGTAGTATAATTTGAAGTTTGGGACACCTGTACGTGTTATGTTATTGCAGCACTGTTTACCTTTGCAAGGTATGGAAATAACCGAAATGCTCCAAAATTGATGAGTGGCTGAAAAAGATGTGGTATATGTTCACAATGGAATATTATGCATCAATCAAAGAAGACAAGCTTATGCTATTTGCAGCAACCTGGATGGAGCTAGAAGGAATAATGTTAGTGGAAATAAACCAGGAAAAAAAAAGAGAAATGTGAGATGGTCTTACTTATTTGAAGGATATAGGAAAAATGAACAAAAAACGCTTAGAAAAATTGAAAACTGCCAACAGAACTAAACATAGAACAAGACAGGGGGAGGAGGGAGAGACCAGGGCCAGGGGAGGGCACAAACTACTAAGATGGTGCATGGGTGGTAAGCGGATGGGGGAGCATTGTGGTAGACAATGATGCTATATATATATATATATATATATATATATGTAGTATATGGATATATAAGTATGAACAATAAAAAGTAAATTAAAAAATCAAATTAAATCATAATCTCAGAAGAAAAAGAAAATGAGGCGTGAAAAACCATCAATAATTCAGATAAATACTTTGGTGAATATCTTTTAAAAAATCAAAAGTAATGAAAAAACCCATGGTGAATAAAATATCACAAACTTCCAAAAAAGTTAAAGCTATACTTTTTAACTCTAAAATAGCAAGATTGCCTTCTGTTCATGCTGAAATTAAATTTCCATTCACCCTTGATTAATTAGGCCCTTACTTTCTTTACACTACTGACTTAGGCAGAGTATGAAATAGGAGGGATTATAGATAATAAACATTTTCTTAAACAACATACAATAGAATGAGTTGGGGGAGTAGGAAAGAAATACACACTTGCAAAATAAATAAATATAAATAAATGCAAACGTAAAGTGTTTTTAGCCTCTTTCTTTCTTTCTTTCTTTCTTTCTTTCTTTCTTTCTTTCTTTCTTTCTTTCTTTCTTTCTTTCTTTCTTTCTTTCTTTCTTTTTTGTTTGTACTTTCTATTTTCCTCTAAACTCAAATTCATTTAATTCCAGCAAAACCATGTCTGTAAGATAGCTAATTCATAAAAAATCCATACTTTTATTGTCTAATATATTGGTCTTAGTTCTGAATTATGTCTGCTTCCTTGTCTCAGTATGACCATTTATATCTAGAGTTTGCAAAGCTGAAGCTCACATTTACTGCTCCCTGATACTGTTTCTATTTCTAAGTTTATTAGTTTAAGTTTTGATGTTCTGGATCAAATTCCAGAAATAAGCATCTATTTTTAGTTTATTTAAAACTCAGCATTATGAAATGATTTGTCTCTACTCTTGCCAGATTCAATTCTTATTAATTCTTCCTATAGATATCTATTAATTTTCTACTATGCACTTATTTTTATTGAATTATTGATTTTAATGGCAGATAAAGTATGAAATAATAAAAATATGAAGGTTTAGTTACATAATAGATACAGATCTCAAAATATTAATTTTTTATTCAAGTGGTAGTGATTTCCAAAACTGTATAGCATTTATAGGCATAGGTTTATACACTTTAGATTTATATTTTCACACCATACTCACCACTAGCGTTCTCATTGTTCTCCAGCATAATCAGCTGTGTCTCTTTGAGCTCCATCTTCTTATTTCCCTTCTGGTAGACTTAACTCTAGTGTTTCTTAGACTTTATTGTTGGTTTGAATTTACATGGTAGTTCCTTGTGTGTCTCTATATTCCAGATGAGAGTGAAAGTCTGATGTTTGTTTTTAGCTTAGCATTAGCCTCTCCAATTTCACCCTTATTGTCAAAAATGGTGAGAGTTCATTTTTTGTAGTTGATGAATAGTCTGTTGTATGTATATATCACATCTGCCTAATTCACTCATTTGTTTCCAAAATATGAATATTGAAGTAGTGCTGCAATGAGCATAGGTGTTTATTTATCCTTTTAAATTACTGTTTTTGCATTATTGTGGTAGGTACATAAGAATCCAATTTCTGAATCATGTATTAGATCAATTATGAATATTTTGAGAAGTTCCTATACTGTTGCATGTAAGGATCAGATGAGTCTACATCCCCATTAATAGCGTATAAGGATTCTGTTTTCTCTATATGCAGGTCAACTCTTATTGTGTCTGGCCTTTGTTTAGTGTCATTCTCACAAGTATGAGTTGGTTTCTCCTTGTGATTTGATTTGCATTTTCCTGATAATAAATGATGATAAGCTTTTATTCATAAGCTTATTTACCATTTATATGTCTTGGCAAAGATGCTTATTTAGCACTTCTACCTAGTTTTTTAAGTTAGTTTTGTTTTGATAGATATTTTCCTTTTCTGAGTTGTATGAGTTATTATATGTTGTGGATATCAGTTCCTTGTCAGATGTATGATATGCAACTCTTTTGATAGTAAAGAGTAGAATTTTTAGGTGCTATGACAGGTCCAATTTAATTCCTTGAGATTATTCATACTTTTTTAAAAAATAAAGACTAGAGCAATATGTATTTCCATCAACAATAAAAAAGGCTCTTTTTTAAGCCATATCCCCCCCAGAAGTTGTTGCTGATCTTTTTTGACAAGGGCCTTTCTCACCAATGTGAGGTTGTCAGTCATTGATTTACATTTTCTCCTGAATATAAGTGATGCTAGGCTGTTTTTTCATGAGTCTGTTAGCTACTTGTATATATTCTTAAGAGAATTCTCTACTTAACCATTCTGACTCATTTTACATTAGGGTATATTTTTGATTAAGTAGCTTGAGTTCATTATATACCTTTGATATCAGCTCTTTGTCAGATATAGGGTTTGTAAATATTCCCCAACTTAGTAGGGTGTTTGTTGTTTTAGTGACAGTTCATTTATTGTATAGAAGCTTTTTATTTTGATATAGTCAAAATTGTTTATATTATATATTTTTTACATCCAAATGATATTTATTAAAAATAATTTGATTTGCAGAAGGGAAAATAGACAGAAAGTAACTCATATAATTCTACCTCAAATTCTTTGATTTTTTTGTATGTAATAAGCATAATATAGTAAGAAGAGACTGATTTAACTTTTTGGTTTGTACTAAATCTTTGTCATTGTATGACTTTCTTTTGTCTAACTTAACTTTTTTATTGATTGCACATATATATCTACATATATATATATGCACAAAAATATGTGTTACATCATTGTCTTCCCCGAGGTTCTCCCATCACCTTATCACCTGGGAACCATCTTAATGTTTTGTGCCCTACCCTCCCCATTTTTCAAGACCCTCTCTTGATCTATATTTCAGTTCTATTGGCAGTTTTAGATTTTTTTTCTTGTCCATTTGTTTGTTTGTTTTTCCTGTATCCCTCATGTAAGTGAGACCATCCCATATTTCTATTTTCCTTTCTGGCTTATTTCTGCTAACATTATTCCTTTTAGCTCAATCCATTTTGCTGTAAATGACATGAGTTTGTCTTCTTTGGTTGATTCACAGTATTCCATTGTGTAAAATACATTTTTCATCCATTCGTTAGTGTTGGGGCATTTGGGTTGTTTCATATCTTGGCAATTATAAATAGTGCTGCAAAAACATACAAGTACAGGTGTCCTTTTAAATGAGTGTTTTTGTGTCCTTTGGGTAGATTCCAGTCGTGGTATTGCTGGGTCATATGGTAATTCCATTTTCAGTTGTTTGAGGGTCCTGTGCACAGACATCCATAGTAACTGAACCAGTTAGCACTCCCACCAGCAGTGTAAGAGTGTTCCTTTTTCTCCACATCCACACCAATACTTGTTAACCATTTTTTAAACAATACGAGTCATTCTTATTAGTGTAAGATGATTTTCCTTGCTGCTGTAGACAAATATGTTTCAATTTTTAATTTATTTAAATCTTTGTTGTAGTAAAATTATTTGCATTTATTCTCATAATAATTCTTATTGATTCTGTCCATTTTTATTTTTAATTAAAAATACATATTTGAAATACTTGTGGAGAGTTTTGGCTTTATTTCTTCTGTATTTACTGTGAATTCAAGTCTTAGATACAAAACTTTTACATATTTTGAGTTAATTTTTAAAATTTATTTTATTTTATTTTTTAAGATTTATTTATATATAAATTTCACAACATTGTAATCTCAAGGATTTGCCCCCCCCACACTCCCCTCTCTTCCCCCCCTTTCCTTCCTGTTCATAGTTGTGCGCTTCATTTTGGTGCTTAGCTTGTTTTGACTTTCCTCAAGGCTTTGTTTATTTTTTTTTTTCACTATATCCCATACATTAGTGAAACCATTTGGTTTCTGTCTTTTTCTTTATGACTTGCTTCTGCTAATATGATTTCTTCTAAATGCATACATGTTGCTATGAAGTCGTCAAATTTGTCATTTTTAATTGATGAGTAATATTCCATCGTGTATATATACCACATTTTTTTTCATCCAGTCCTCTGTTTTGGGGCATTTAGGTTGTTTCCATGACCTTGCAATTATAAATTGTGCTGCAGTAAACATCCGGGCACAGGTGTCCTTTTGTACCCACATTGAGGTCTCTTTTGGGTAGATTCCCAGAAGAGCAATTGCTGGGTCAAATGGTAGATCCATTTTCATTAGCTTGTGGGTCCTCCACACCCCTTTCCATAGTGGTTGAACTAGTTTACATTGCCACCAGCAGTGTAGTAGTGTTCCTTTCTCTCCACATCCGCACCAGCAATTTGTGTTGCTTGTTCTTTGGATGTGGGCCATTCTTACTGGTGTAAGGTGGTATCTCATTGTGGTTTTGATTTGCATTTCCCTTATTACTAGCGATGTTGAGCAATTTTTCATGTGCCTGTTGGCTATTTGTATTTCCTCTTTGGAGAAGTGTCTTTTTAGTTCTCCCCATTTTTTGATTGGGCTTTTTGTTTTGCTTTTGTTTAGTTGTGTGAGTTCATTGTGGATCTTCGTTATTAAACCCTTATCACTCATGTGGAGAGCAAAGATTTTTTCCCATTCAGTTGGGCATCTTTTAGTTTTTTCTGTTGTCTCTTTTGCTGTACAGAAGCTTTTTAGTTTGATGTAGTCCA
>PVHY01010798.1:29325-50483 GCA_004024945.1 Uropsilus gracilis
GATTTCTGAACTGTAGTTCATGGAGAGTTTTGCCCAAGTTTTCCTCTATGTATGCTATGGTTTCAGGTCTGATCTCTAAGTCTCTTAACCATTTTGAGTTGATTTTTGTACATGGATTAAGGGAGTTTTCTTGGTCCATTTTTTTGCATGTCTTAGTCCAATTTTCCCAGCACCATCTATTGAAGAGGCTATCTTTGTTTCAAGGTAGCTTTTTCACACCTTTGTCAAAAATTAGTTGACTATGTATGTGTGGTTTTATTTCAGGACTCTCAATTCTGTTCCATTGGTCTGATTGTCTGTTTTTGTACCAATACCAAGCTGTTTTAAGTATTATGGCTTTGTAGTATAGTTTGAAGTTTGGAATTGTTATACCTCCATTTTCTTTTTTTCTGGTCAGGAGGCTTTTTGATATATTGGGTCTTTTGTTATTCCATACAAATTTCAGTAATTTTTGTTCTATCTCTTTAAAAATGTCATTGGGATTTTTATTGGAATTGCATTGAATCTGTAAATTGCCTTTGGTAGGATGGTCATTTTGATAATATTAATTCTTCCAATCCATGAACAGGGAATGTATTTCCATTTCCTTATGTCTTCTTCTATCGCTTTTTGGAGTGTTTTAAAATTTTCTTTGTATAGTTCTTTAACATTTTTTGTTAGGTTTATTCCCAAGTATTTAATTATTTTGGTGTGATGGTGAATGGAATGGTTTTTCTGATTTCTTCTTCCTCTGCTTGACTTTTCACATATAGGAAAGCCACTGACTTCTGTGTGTTGATTTTGTATCCAGTTACCTTACTGAACTGGTCTATTATTTCCAGTTATCTTTCTGTGGATTTTTTGGGGTTTTCTAAATAGAGAATCATGTCATCAGCATATAATGATAGCTTCAGTTCCTCTTTGCCTATTTGTATCCCTTTTATGTCTTTCTCTTGCCTTATCACCCTAGCTAGGACTTCCAGTACAATGTTAAAGAGTAGTGGGGAGAGTGGGCATCCTTGCCTGGTTCTAGAACTCAACTGGAATGATTTTAGTTTTTCCCCATTTAGGATGATATTTGCCAAAGGTTTGTCATAGATGGCTTTTATTATGTTGAGGTAAGTTCCTTTAATCCCTAATTTTTCAAGGACTTTTATCAAATGGATGTTGGACTTTGTCAAATACTTTCTCTGCATCTATTGATATGATCATGTGGTTTTTGTTTTTTTCTTTGTTGATGTGGTGGATTATGTTAATTGATTTCTGGATGTTGAACCATCCTTGTGCCCCTCGGATAAATCCGATTTGGTCGTGGTGAATGATGCTTTTAATGCATCGTTGGATCTGTTTGCCAGGATTTTGTTTAAAATTTTTGCATCTGAGTTCATTAAGGAAATTGGTCTATAGCTTTCTTTTTTGGTGCTGTCCTTGTTTGGTTTTGGTATGAGTGTGATGTTTGCTTCACAGAATGTGTTTGGCAATATTCCTTCTTTCTCAATTTTTTGGAAAAGCTTTGGTAATGCAGACATTATTTCATCTTTGAACGTCTGGTAGAATTCATTTGTAAAGCCATCCAGTCCTGGGCTCTTGTTTTTAGGTAGTGTTTTGATAACTGCTTCAATTTCGCTGCTTGTGACTGGTTTATTTAGGTTCTCTATATCTTCTTTGTTTAATTTTGGGGAGCTGTATCTTTCTAAGAATCTATCTATCTCATCCAAGTTGTTGTATTTATTGCCATATAGTTGTTCATAGTAATCTCTTATTATTTTTTGGATTTCTTTTGTGTCTGTTGTAATTTCTCCTCTTGCAGTTGTGATTCTGTTTACTAGAATTTTCTCTCTTCTTTCCTTTGTGAGCTTTGTGAGGGGCTTATCGATTTTATTTATTTTTTCAAAGAACCAGCTTTTGTTTTTGTTGATCTTTTGGATGGTATTTTTGGCTTCTAGATTGTTAATTTCTTCTTTTATTTTTATTATTTCTTGTCTTCTGCTGGATTTTGGGTTTTTTTGTTGGTCTTTTTCTAATTTTTCAAGTTGGTGGATTAGGTTGTTTTTTTTTGGTTATTTTCTTGCTTTTTTATATGGGCCCGTATTGCTATGAACCTTCCTCTTAGATATGCTTTTGCGGCATCCCAGACATTTTGGAATGTAGTGTCTTCTTTGTCATTTGTTTCAAAGTAAGTTTTAATTTCTTCTTTGATTTCTTCAGTTACCCATTCTTCCTTTAGAAGCATGTTGTTCAGTCACCAAGTGTTAAGTGCTCTTCTTGTTTCCTTTTCATTGTTGATTTCTAGTTTGATGCCCTTACAGTCTGAAAAAAAAAGTTGGTATTATTTTAAACTTTGTGTATTTATTCATGTTTGCCTTGTGGCCTAATATGTGGTCAATTTTAGAAAATGATCCATGTGCATTTGAGAAGAAGGTGTATTCTGTTCCTTGTGGGTGTAGCATTCTGTAGATATCTATTAGGCCCATGTTACCTAGGTCTTTTTTAAGGCTTTTGTGTCCTTGTGTAGTTTTTGTTTTTTTGATCTGTCCTTTGTTGAGAGTGGGGTGTTGTTGTCTCCTACTACATATGTGTTTTCATCTATATTTGTTTTCAGCTCTCTTAGTAGCTGTCTTAAAGATCTTGGTGCTCCCTCGTTTTGTGAGTATATGTTGATAATTGTTAAGTCTTTTTGGTTGTCCCTTGAACCATTAGGTAGTAGCTATCTTTGTCTTTTGTTACTTTTTTTTATTTTGAAATCTGCTTTGTCTGCTATTAGGATGGCTACTCCTGCCTTTTTTGGGGGCCATTTGCTTGTAGAATTGTTTTCCATCCTTCTATCTTCAATCTGTGCTTGTCTTTTGGAGTCAGATGCATTTCTTGGAGGCAGCAGAATGTGGGTTCCGTCTTTTAATCCATTCTGCAACTCTGTTTCTTTTGATTGATGAGTTTAGCCCATTGACATTTAAAGTAACTATTGATGTTTGAGGGTCTAACAATTGGTTCCTGTTGGTCATTTGGGGTTCTGTTTTAGTTTTTTTTTTTTTAATTTTATTTTTATTGTTTATTCTTTTTATTCTTCTGTGGGTTTAGATCTTAGGGCTTCTTTCAGGAGTTCTTGGAGAGGGGGTTTGGTGGTAGCAATATTCTGTAGGCTTTATTTGTCTGGGAAAGTTTTGGTTTTTCCTTCATAAAGGAAGGACAGCTTTGCTGGGTAGAGCATTCTTGGTTGGCAGTTTTTGTCTTGGAGTGTTTTAAAGATGTGGTGCCATTCTGTCCTTGCTTGGAGTGTCCCTTCTGAGAAATCTGAAGTCAGTCTGATCGATTTTCCTTTGTATGTTATCTGTTTCCTCTTTCTTATTATTCTCATAATTTTCTCCTTATCTTTAGCTTTTGTAAGTTTTACTATGATGTGTCTTGCTGTGTTTCTTTCATTAAAGTTGTTTGGTGTCCTTTTTGCTTCTTGTATGTCTAATTTTATTTCTTTCTTCAGGTTTGGGAAGTTTTCCTCGATTATTTCATTGAAGAGCCCTTCAGGTCCTATGTCTTTCTCTTCACCTTTTGGTATTCCAATCACTCTTATATTTGTTTTCTTTAGGGTATCTGAGAGATATCTGATTATTTCTTCTGTTTTCTTACTCTGCTTTTCTCTCTCCTTCTCTTTCTTCATTCTTTCTACTTCTGTATCCTCTAGTGTGCTGATTCTTTCTTCTGTTTCTTCTGATCTGCTTTCCTGGCTCTTCCCTGCATTTTTGAGTTCTTCTGTTGTTCCTCTTATGCCTTGCATCTCCTGCAGTTTCTTATTTATAGTTTCGATTTTGTTTTTCTGTTCGTTGATGATATTGTTCATTTTGCTGCATTCTTTTTTATGTTTTTCTACTACTTCTCTTAATTCATTGAGAGCTTCTCTTCTTTTGCTTTCCCTTTGTTCTCCCTCTTCCTTGGCCTCTTTGAGTGATTTTAACACATTGATTGTGAATTCTTTGTCTGACATATGGAGCATTTCTTCAATGTCATCCATGTTGGTTTTTTCAAAATGTTTATCCTTCGGTGGTTATTTTTCTTAGGGCTTGCTTGAGTGTTTGTGTTTTTCCTTTTTCCTTTCGGATCTGCTCTACGTATTGGGTGACTACTGCTCTAGTAGTAGGCATGTTGAAGCCTATATAGTTGTATTTAATGCTGCCTATGTGCTTTTGGTAGTGAATGTCCTTGTTTTCTGAGTTTGTGCCAGTGCCGTATAGAGGCGCCGGCGCTTTTGGGCTTTGGGGTGGGCACTGTTAAGCTCCAGGTGAGTTACTTCCCCACCCCCTTTAGCAACTCAGTCCGAGCTAAAGTTAGGCTGAATAGCCAGAGTCCATACAGATGCTAATGGCCGGTGCCCTGCCTCCCAGGCCATTTCTGTGACAACCGGGAGACGCCACAGTCTGCTCTCGGTAGGGTAGCCTACCTGTCTTGCGTGACCTCCTCCCCCAAGTGCTGGTGGGCTAGCTGCTCCTCTCAGCAGGGTCGGAGTTCACTTTGCCTTGAGTTAATTTTTAAAAATCATTTAACTTTTTCCTTACATCATTTTAGTGCCCATATTGCTCCTGCCCTCATATCACTGATGACCAATCACCATATTTCTTTGTGTCCCTCTCACCCTTGTTTCACCTCCTTTGCTAAATATTTATTTCAATGGTCAATTGTCAATTTTGACTTGAGTTTATTTTTGTGTGTGATGTGAAATATTGGTCCATTTCACCCTTTTGCATATGACTGTTCAATTTCACATCTCACCATTTATTGAAATTTTCTTTGCTTCTGTGTACATTGTGGCTACTTTGTCATAGATTAAATTTCCATATAAGTGGGTTTATTTCTGAGCTTTTAATTCTATTCTATGGGTCTGTGTATCTGTTTTTCTTACAGTACCATGTTGTCTTAATTATTCTAGTTTGGAGTACAGTTTGAAGACTGGAGTGTAATGCTGTCAATATTTCCCTTTTGGTGGGGATTGATTTGACTATTCAGGGTCTCTTGAGTGTTGGTGTGATTTTCAGTGATGTTTACTTTATTTATGTGAAGAATGCCATTGAAATTTTCATAGGGATTGTATTAAACTTTTATGTTGTTTTTGGTTAAGGTGTCTATTTTGATAATTTAAATGTTTCTTGTCCATTCTTCCAATGATAATTAAAGAATATTTTTTTCATTTCTTTATCTCTCTATGTCTTTCAACAAGGTTATTTGTGTATGTGTGTATCTTTTGCTTTATTTATTAGATTTGATCCAAGGTTTTGTTGTTGGTATAATTATGTGATCACTTTCTTCTGTGTCATTGCTCATATATAGGAAGGCAAGGGATTTGTGTGTGTTGATTTTATACCCTGTTACTTTGTTAAGTTGATTATATAAGATATTATACAATCTGTGGAAACTTGATAGTTCTCTATCTATATTAATTATCATATACCTTTGTATAGATTCCTGACTACATTACCTGATTTACCTCCTATTTTTGTAGCCTGCTATCTTACGGAACTGGTTTATTATTTTCATCAGATTTTCTGTATAGTTCCTAGGATTCTCTGTAAATAGTATATATCATCTGCAAGCAGTGATAGCTTTACTTCTTTCACTATTTGGATGCCTAGTATGTTTAGTATGTTTTTTTCTTGCCTGATCATTCTAGCTAGGACTTCCATACCTATATTGAAAAGTAGTGGAGAAAGTGGGCAATGTTGTCTTGTTACTGACCTCAGAGGGAAGGTTTTCATTGTTCTCCCATTAGAATGATGTTAGATGTGGGTTTGCGACATATTGCTTATATTATGCTATGTATGTTCCTTTTAGCCCCATAATTTCAAGGATTTTCATCATAAATGGATGTTACAGTTTGTCAAATGCTTTCTCAGTATCTATTTATATGACATGTAGTTTTCATTTTTATTTTTATTAATGCCTTGGCTTTCATTTCATTAATTGATTTTGGGTGTTGAACTATCCTTGTTTCATTGGGATGAATCCCACTTGTTCAGAATTCATTCTATTTTCAATGCATTTTTGGATTATATTTGCTATGATTTTGTTGAGGAACTTTGTATCTGTGTTCATTAGGGAGATTGGCCTATAATTTTCTTTCTTTGTGTTACCTTTGTTTTTGGTATTAGTGTGATGTTGCTTTCATAGAATGTATTTGATAGAAGTTTTTCTTTCTCTAATTTTTGAAAGAATTTTTGTAGTATAGGCACCAGTTTGTCTCTGAATATCTGGTAGAATACATTTTGTAAATATATCTGATCCAGGGTTTTTTGCTTTTGGGATGTTATTACTTTTTCAATTTCACTGCTTGAGATTGGTTTATTTAGGCTTTCTATGTCTTTTTTAATCAAGTTTTGAAGGATATATGCTTCTAAAAATTTGACCAATTTATCCAGGTTGTTAAACTTATATGGATAGATGTTCATGGTAACCTCTAATTATTTTCTGGAGTTCGGCTTTGTCTGTTGTAATTTCTCTTCTTTCACTTATGATTCTTAATCCCATTCCTCCCTTCACTTTTTTTGCTAGCCTTGCTGGAGGTTTATCGATTTTGTCCATATTTTCAAAGAAGCAGTTTTATGTTTTGTTGTATTTTTCTATTGTTTTTTGTTGTTGTTTTAATTTCATTTATTTCTGCCTGGATTTTAGCTATTTTCTTCCTTCCATTGGGCTTTTCTATTGTTCTTTCTCTGGTTCTCTGTTATATAAAATTAGTTTGTTTCTTTGGTTATTTTTGTTTCTTGATTTGGAACCTATATACAGTATCTGAAGATTCCAGCTCTAAGGTGGGATGCTGGTGTTTCAGGGATGGAGCACAGTAAGGACTGGAAGGTGCTGATGGCTGGTTTTGTGAGGGTAGTTGTCCAGTGGCATGAAGTGTAGAAAAGCTCACTTTCTCCCATGTTGCCCAGCAATGTGGTACAATGGGAGAATTCCATGTTTTGTTTGAGGGGTGGGCACATGATGATGAAGTAGGCCAGATCTGGAGCTTCTAACCTTCTCCTGGCTTGCCTGGCACATTGTAGTGAGATGGGAACATTTCCTACCTTACCCAAGGGCTGGACATGCAATGATGAAGTGGGACAGCACATGGAAGACAAGGCCTGGGCCTGCTCACCTTCTTCTGTGTTACCCAGCACAGTGTGGTGGGACAGGAACATTCCTTGCCTTGTCTGAAGGCTGGGCATACACTGATGAGGTTTCTAATTGCTGTTTATATTGGTGAGATATGTTGATAACAGAAACTGTATTTTTGACTTTTTGTTTATTGTTTACAATTTTCAACTATATCTCAACACAAAAACAATTTTGTTATGGACAAAAAGTATTGTCCATAACCCTCAACTATCATTTGTATACCTAGTTGAGTTATGCAGTGAGGTAGGACATGAGACATTACAATTTCAGTTATAAATTTCCTTTAACTTTGCATTTTATCAGAGTACATTGAGAAAAGTACAATTAATGAAGACTTTATTTCCAAAATAATAAACTGAAGCTTCTGGTGAATAACAGACATTTTGCTATCATTAAAGATTTGGAAATACTCATATTGTAAATGGCATGATATTACTATTTAATCTACCTCTGTTCTGTGCAAAATAAAAACTGTTGTATTATAATAATAAACTACATAATTCATTGATAATATAATTAATAATTGAGAAGCTTATATATATTTTAACCATCAGAAGTTTTCTGTGAATATTTGCAATTACCAGTTGAATGGACCATTTTATGGTAAGTTAGTTCTCTAGGTTCCTTTACAATTGTTATTATTCAAATTCAGATTATAACTGCATAAGTGCTGTGATAGAGAAATGAAGATGAAAAATTTCACATTTGTTCTTAATTTCTAACCACATTTGAAGGACCATAATTACCATAAATTTTCATGTATGTTTCATAAGCCAAATCACATCTAACTAAAAGGGAAATAAATTTAAGTATACTCTTTATACAAGGTAAAAAGAAAGGAGTAAAAAATCTTTGATGTCAAAGAATGTCTACAACAGCTATTTCTTTAAGAAGAATAATTCAATTTCTCTAATATTAATTAGATGATGTTGTGCAATTGTGGCCTTAAAAAATGAGTATCACATCTAAACTCTGCATGCAGATAAATGATTTTCACCTAGAATTTAGTAAATAGCGGTATATTTCTCTACAGGTTCAATTTCACTTCCAAATTTTTACCACTCACTATAGTTTAGTCTTTGTAACATTAATATTTTACCCTTCCAGAGAATATAACACTGCTCCTATATCGTGAAGACTCATACTGAAAGTAATTGATATAAGAAAGAAGAGAGTACACTACAGTCATTGGTAAAGCAGCAGATAGCTGTTAATAAAATGCACAACAACTCAGAAGAATATAAAATATTGATGTATATGGTGATTTAGATATTAAAAAATTATTTTATCCAATTCACAACTAACTGAATATTCTAAAATATTTATTGGGACATACCACAACATTGGCAAAACAGGGAAACTGAAGCAAAATATAGCTTAATGAAAAGAAAAAGGACTGATGCAACATTCCAGAAAAACTAAGTTTCTTGCAATGGGTCAACAGATCACCTCACTTACAGGAAAACAAAATACCAGAGGGCAAAGTCACAAGGGCATCAAATGACTTGGAGTACAACAGCTCTTCTGAAACCAGCAGCCATATTGGTCATAGGTGCAACATACAGGAGGCATCCATAGCCAGCTAGAAAGGTAGACATCATTATCAGCAGCAGCAGCAGCAGCATCTCTGACCCCAACTCCCACTGACTCCACCTGGGGACAACTTGGTTCCTGGGAGATTCAGGAGATCACGGCAATGGAGCACCACTAGGACTGCTAATAGTTCCTCTGGAGACAGTCACCATATTGGCTCTAGTACAGCACAAAGGAGGAACCCACAACAGCTAGAACCATTGCCCTCATCCTCCCCCTCATCATCAGCAGCAGCAATAATAACAGCAGCAGCATCTTTGACCCCAACATGAACTAACCCCAGTTGGTAAAACCTTGGTTGCTGGGGGGACTCTGGAGGCTGAAGCTTTGCAGCACCACTGCAGTTGTTTGCAACTCTTCCAGGGGAACCACGACATTGGCCATCAGCATAACTCCAGGAAAGGGCCCCTGCAGCCTTCTGAGACCACACTGACTACAACTGGTGACATATTGATTGCCGGGGAGATTCAGGGAATTGAGACTTTGCACCATTACTGGGGGTTTACAGGTAAGAAGCCCTTCCCTGGACACAGGAGGGAAAGTCTCATCCCCACACACCCACTACCTGAAGGTGTACTGGAAAGCTCAGTAGGGAAGATTAAAAGATTACATCTAAGGACAATTCACCTAGCTGAGGAAATCCCTTCCCCCACAGGGACACTAGCAAGTGAGTAAACTCAGCTGAGTAGTGTAGATAACTCTGCAGGGAAGAGGCCCTCTACCCAACCTGGGTTGGCAAATCCCCATTATTTTTCCATTTCTCATCTTTCCTGAAGCCACAAGTTCCAAAAGAGAAAGAACTTGGGAAGAGTGGTTCATCAAGCCCAATGACTCCATCTGGAGGGCCACAACCAAGAAGAACCTAACATCTGAAGCAGAAGTTTACTCCAAGCAGCCAGCAGGGACCTCACACCAGAGTGATCACTACCTTGTACTTATAACCAGGTACCTACTACACAGGATCTCTGACTACTCCAGACTGAGGCCTGAGACTCCTCTGCTTGAAGTGGAGGTTAGACAGATGGGAGTTCAAAAGGCAAATCATATTTCATATAAGCACTTGACACAGCAGAAGAGTGTCCAGGCAGGGTCCTCAGGGACTTCACACTCAAATTCCTCCTGCCATAGCATTAACCTGGGAACCCAGTCCATTGTCATCAGCTACCCAATAGTCACAAACCCATGCACAAACTGCAGGAACATATATCTCCAATCCCAGTAGACCAAAACAACTGGATAGGAGTGACCAGAAGTCCTGCTTTCCATCAGCAAAGTACCAGTTAACAGAACCACAACTATGATCACCAAGCACTGCAGCCCAGTCACTACACAGATACATCTACAACACAGCAAGATATCCAGGTAATCATGCCAACTAACATCAGTGGTACAGGAGCATCATGGACTGAACAAACCTGAAGGCAACCTATGGGATGGAAGAAAAACACAAATGACAAAATGAATGATCCACGGAATAATGCTCTACAGAAAGAAAGTCAGTCTACTAAAATCAGCAACATGAACTTGAAAGAATATTTCAACCTGACTGAAAATAAATTGAGAATCACCATAAAGAAAACACTGAAAGATACACAAGAAAAGACAGAGAAGGAGAAAAATGATATGCAGGACACAATCAACAAGCTAAACAATGGAAATGAAAATTAAAAAAAGAGGAACTTAAGAAAACCATGAAGAAAGAAGAAATGGAAGAACATATCAGCACTCTTCAAAATTCAAAGATAAAAAGAATTTTTTTTTTAAAAAAGAGAGAGGTGCAAAGGAAGAAGATTAAAGAAAGAAAAACACTCCAAGAACTGTCTGACACCATAAGAAAAGGAAGCATTAGAATTATGGGAATAGCAGAAGGAGAGGAGAAAAACAAAGAAATTGAGAAAATATTCAAGGAAATAATTGAAGAATATTTCCCAAATGTGAAACAAGAAACAAAAATAGAGATACAGGATGCTAGAGGAACACTAAATTACCACAATGAAAACAAAACTACTGCAAGACATATAATAGTAAAACAAAAAATCCAAGACAAAGAGAACAAATGAAGTCTAGCAAGAGGCAATAAACAGATAACCTATAAAGGAAAACCTATTGGATTCACATCAAAGTTCTTAGAAGAAACACTTTGGACAAGAGAATGAAGCAACATATTCAAGAAGCTCCAAGAAAAAAAATGCCAGCCAAATACATTTTTTCCTGCAAAGCTCTCACTCACCTATGAGGGAAAAAGATGGATTTTCTTGGACAAATAAAGTCTTCAGCAATACACTTCTACTAAACATCCTCTTCAAGGTATATTACAGGAAACTTTAAAATTTAAACTAACAGAGGAACAAGCAAGAATAACATTATAAGGTATGAATACAACAACAAAAAGATAAACAAAATGATAAATATGGACCACTAGAGAGCAATAATCATCCTAAATTTTAATGGACTAAGTACACCTATAGAAAGACACAGAGCAGCAGAATGGATTAAAAAGCAGAACCTACCCTTGTGCTATCTCCAAGAAACACAGCTTACTGAATCAGACATTTGCTAACACCTTTGAAAAAAGATATTAGAAAAAATACAATGTGTTCAGAGGCTTCAACTTTCCACTCTCACCAAAAGATAGAACAATGAAACAAAAACAAGGACACATCAACTCTAAATGAGCATCTAGGCCAAATGGATCTAATAGACATATATAGGCTACTGTACCACCAAAAATTCGAGTACATATGTTTCTCAAGTGCACATGGATCATTCTCTAGAATTGAGCATATACTGGACCACAGGACCAGATCAACAAATTCATTAATATTGAAATCATATCATCTATTTTCTCTGACAAAGGCATCAAACTAGAAATCAAACATGTAAAGAAGGACTGCAAACCCCCCATTTCATGGAGACTGAAGCCACCACTATTTGAAGAAAGAGTGGATTAATGAGAAAAGAATAAATAAAGAAATAAATAAAAAATTTATTTTGAGATGAGTGACAATTAGGATACAACCTTCCAGAATACATGGGATGTTGCAAAGGCAGTAATAAGAGGGAAATATATAGCAATACAGTCCCATATCAAGATGTAAGAAAATAACCAACAGAAAAATCCAAAAACAAGTAAAGGAAGGAGACAATCAAAATTCAAGAGAAATAAATGAATTAGAAACAAAAAAAGACAACCAAAAAGATCATCAAAACAAGAAACTGGGTCTTTGAAAACATAAACAAAATAGATAAGCCTCTAACCAGGCTAACAAAAAAGAGAAGGGAGAAAACAGAAATAAATAGAATCATAAAAAAAGAGAATTATTACAACATCAAAGCAGAAATCCAGAAGATAGAGATAACTACAAACAATTACATATAAACAAGTTAGACAACCTCAATGGGATGGACAAATATTTAGAAGCCTATATTCATCAAAAACTGGATAAAGAAAACAGAAACCCTAAATAAACAAATCTCAAGCAGTAAAATTGAATAAAATCACTCCCCCAAAACAAAAGCCTGGATCAGAAGTTTTTACAAATGTGTTCTACCAGACACTCAGAGATGAAATGATGCATATCTTAAAAAAACTCTCAAAAATAGAGAAATCAGGAACATTACCAAATACATTTTACAAAGCCAACATCACTAGTACCAAGACTAAACAAGCATAACTCAAGGAAAGAAAACTATAGGCCAACCTCCCTAATGAACGCAGATACAAAAATTCTCAACAAAGTCCTAGCAAATAGAATCCAAAAATTCACTGAAAAGATAGTACTCCATGGCCATATGATATTCATCCCAGGAAGACAAGAATCGTTCAACATCCAAAAATCAATTAATGTAACTCAGAACAATAATATAAAGAAAAAAATGAAACCATATTATCATATCAATAGATGTTGAGAAAGTATTTGGCAAAGTTCAACATCCATTTATGATGAAGTTGGAATGACAATTTATATAGAAACCAAAAAAACTCTAGAGGAAAAACTAACAAAAATAATAAACCAATTTAGTAAGGTAGCTGGTCACAAAATCAACACAGAAATCAGTTGCCTTCTAATATGCAAAAAATCAGTCTGAAGAAATTAGGAAAACCACTCCATTTGCAATTCTACCAACAAAAATTAAATACCTGGGAATAAACTTAGCAAAAAACATGAAAGAACTACACAAAGAGAACTATAAAACATTGCTAAAAGTAAAGAAGAAGACACAAAATATGGAGAGACATTCCTTGCTTATGGAATGGAAGAATCAACATTATCAAAATGACCATTCTACCAAAAGCAATCTACAGATTCAATGTAATTCCAATAAAAACCACAATGACATTCTTCAAAGAAATAGAACAAATACTATTGACATTCGTTTCGGACCAACTAGCCTAAACTCTTCTGACCAAAAGAAGACAGATTGGAAGGATTGCATTCCTAGACCTCAAATTATATTACAAAGCCATGATAATTAAGACAGCAGGGTAATGGAATAAAAACAGACACACAGACCAATGGAACAGAATTGAAAGTCCAGAAATAAAGCCACATGTGTTTGTTTAATCAACTAATCTGTGACAAAGGTGTTAAAAAGGATGGTCTCTTCAACAAATGCCTGGACAAACTAGACTGCTACATGCAAAGGAATAAATCTAGACTACTCCCTCAAACCATGCTAAAAAAGCCAACCCAAATGTACAAAAGACTTGAATATAAGACCTGAAATCATAAAATGCATAGAAGAAAAGTTAGGCAAAACACTCCAAAACTTACACTTGAGAAAAACCTTTCAGGACACATCTATAGATGCTAAAATAAGTGAAAGAAAATGTAAACAGTCAGAACTACATCAAACTAAAATATTCTGCACAGAAAAAGCGTATAACAAAAACAAACAAACAAAAACAATGAAATGGGAAAAAAATTTTGTCCTCCATAATAGTGATAAGGATCCTTTAACAAAGATACACAAATAACTCACATAGCTTAACAAAAATGAATTAAAAAGCCCAGTCAGAATGGGGAGAACTAAAAAGACACTTCTCCAAAGAACAAATATAAATGACCAGAGGCATATGAAGGAATGGTCAACATCATTAATAATCAGGGAAATGCAAAGCCGTAATGAGATACCTTTTCATACCAGTAAGAATGACCCATATTAAAAAAAAGGGGGACAACAAAAATTCTGGTGCGGATATGTGTAGAAAGCAACACTTTTATTACACTGCTGATAGGAATGCAAACTGGTCCAACCATTCTGGAATGCTGTGTAAAGAACCCTCAAAGTACTGAAAATGGAACTACCATTCAATTCAGCAAATCCACTTCTGGGAATCTACCCAAAAGGATATAGAAACATTAATTAAAAGGACACCTGTGCTCAGATGGTTATTGCAGCACTAGTTATAGTAGTCAGGATATGGAAACAACCCAAATGCCCTGGACAGATGAATGGGTCAGAAAGTTGTGGTATATGTACACAATGGAATATTCATCAATCAAAAGAGACAAACTTCTGTCTTTTGCAGCAACATGGATGGAGCTAGAAGGAATCATTTTAACAGAAATAAACCAGAAAGAAAAAGAGAAATACTGGATGGTCTCACTTATATGAAGCTATAGGGAAAACAAATAAACAAGAAAAATTTAAAACTTCAGCAGAACTGAAGCATAGAGCAAGAGAGGGCAGAGGTGTTAAATCAGGGGAGAACCTGATGTTATACATATATACATATGTGTGTGTGTTATATATGTGTGTGTATGTCCATCAATTAAAAAAATTAATTTTAAATAAAATATTTAGTGACTTATATTTTAGTTTTATAAGATTTTCAATGAAAATTTTAATTAATATGAAATTAATATTTTCCTTTTAACTTTTTGAATATAATTTTTATTAAGGTAATATTGGTTTACAAAACTGTATAAAATTCAGAAATATAACATCTTACTTCTTTGGGTGTATGTAATCACAACAAACTTAAACCAAGACAACCATCGTCCAATGACATAATTCATTGTGCCCCCTTACCTTTACCTCTCCACCATCCTCACTTGGTAGCCTGATATATTTATTTTTTTAATTATTAAATTTTAATTAGGGTGATATTTGAATATTCTGTCTGGTTTTGTTACCATAGTGCAGCCATCACAAAATCATCCATATTGCTTTACCAGAGTCAATTGTACTTACTTCCCTTTGTACTTCTCCATTGTAACTTTATCCTCTGAATTTCTCAGTCTTATAGTCAGACTTTAATGGTAATTTTTCAAGCTTGTCTGGATCTAACCCTTCATACAGGTAGTCTAGAGTCTACATATTAGGGAACTATGAACTATTTATTTTTCTCCTTATAACTTACTCACTTTATATTATCTCTCCCATCTACAATCATGTTACCAAAAAGGCATACATCTATTTTTTTTTTTGCTGAATAATATTTCATTGTCTATACAGACACTGTATTTTTTGATTCTTTTGTCTGTTTTGGGCATGTAGGTCATTTCCATAATTTAATTATCATAAGTAATATTATAATAAACATGGGAGTGCAATTTCCTTTCAACTTAGTATTTTTAAATTTTTGTGTATAGATGCCTAAAAGTTAAATTATTGGGTCAAATGGTAGATCCATTTTTAATTTTTTGAGACACTTCCATACTGCTTACTGTAAGGGCTGGACCAGTTTGCATTCCCTGCAACAGTTCCATTTCCTTCACATTTTTATCTACACTTCTTATTTCTGTTTTGTCATTTCACAAATGTGAAATGCTATCTCATTGTGGTCTTCATTTGCTTTTTTCTGCTAATCAGTGGTGATGAAACCTTTTTTAGGTGCCTGGTTGTAGTCTGAATGGCTCCTTTGAAGAAGCGCCTGCTTATTTCTTTTGACCTTTATTTATTGGGCTGTTTTGTTTTTGTAGAGCTTTATGAGTTCTTTGTATATCTTTGATATCAGTGCTTTGTCAGAAGCATTCTGAGAAAATATTTTCTATTATTCATGATAAAGTGTTTTGTTTTTAGTTAATGTTTCTATTATTATGCAGAGCTTTTTAGTTTGATGTAGTTCTGTTTATGTTCTCTTTTGTTTTCCTTGCTGTTGGAATAAATTTCTAATGACATCATTGAAGTTAGTTTTTAAATATTCTGCTTATGCTTTCTTCTAAGTGTATTTTTGCTTTTATTTTATTTCTTACATTTGACTTTCATCCAAGTTGAATTGATTTTTTTTTGTGTGTATAGCATGAACTAGTGCTTTAGTTTCATTCTCTTGCATGCAAATGTCTAATTTTTCCAACATGATTTATTGAAAAACTATCTTTTTTCCTACTGTGTGTTCTTGACTTTTTTGTTATCAATTAACTGTTTAATACAGGTGTGGGTTTATTTCTGAGCTCTCAATTCTATTACATTAGTCTGTCTTTTGTTCCCCAAGTACTAGGCTGTAGAAATTATTATGTCTTTAAAATGTTTGAAGGATGAGTGTGTGACACTTCTATGCTCCTTTTTTGGATCAATACTTCTTTTGCTTTTGGGTAACTTTTCTGATTTCATTTGAATTTGAGTTGTATGTGTCCCTTTGAAAAATATCAGAATTGCATTAAATCTGTATATTTATTTGGGCATTGTGGCCATTTTGAACAATGATGAATGTTTCATTTCATGAGCAAGGTGTGTTTTCTATTTCTTTATGAATGCTTCTCTTTCTTCTAACAATGTCTTCTGTTCTTGTGTAGATATTTTATCAATTTAGTCCAAAATATTTATTATTTGTTGCTGTGATTGTGCATAGGTTTGCATTCATAATTTCTCTTCTATCAAATTACTTGTATATAGGAAAGCAAATAACTTTTGTGCATTGATTTTATGTTCTGCCACATTGCTTCAAAGTTCCCTGGTGGTCTAGTGGTTAGGATTCGGTGCTCTCAGTAGATTGTTTCAATTAGATTTTCCATTGAACCCTGAGGATCCTCAATGTATATTATCATCCAATTTGCAAATAATCATAGTTTCACTCTTTCTCAATTCAGATTCTTTTATATCTTTCTTTTCTATAATTGTTTTATTGAATTGTAGGAATGAGATTGAATATTCTGGTCTTATATTGGACAAAATTTCAATTTTTCATCATCGAGGATATAGTAGTTGTGGGTTTATTGTAAATGGCATTTATGATGTTAAGGTATTTTCTACTTATCCCTAGTTTTTAAAGGGTCTTCATTATCAATAGATGCTGGATCGTTTCAAATTCTTTATCAATATCTATCAATATGATCATATGGTTTTATCCTTTTTTTTAGTTCACATGAGAAATAACTCTTTTCCTATTTTTCCTGTATTCTATATGAAGTGATTGAATAATTCTAAGAATATCTCCATCTGCTTTAGGCTATTGAATTTGGTAGCATATCAATGTTCACAGTAGTAATTATCTTCTGAATTTCTGTAGCATCTGTTTTAATTTCTTATTTTTCATTTTTTATCTTTAAATTTTCTCTTGTTATATTAAAGATCCTTGCTAGAGATTTATCTGGTTTGTTAATTTTTTCAAAGTACCGGATTTATATTATTTAATCTTTTTAAAGTATATTTTAAATTTCTAGTTCATTTATTTTTGCTTTGATTTTTATTATTCCTGGGTTTTTTCCTACTGACTTTTTGATTTATTTGTTTTCCTTTTTCTAATTCCTCAAGAGGGGTTGTTTATCTGAACTCTTTCCTGTTTCTTCGTGTAGGTCTGTATTGTTATTTCATTATTTTACTGCTTTTGCTGCAACTCAAAGTTCTGTTATTTTTTAGAATTTTTAACCCAGTAGTCTGGTCAGTTTCCATGTATAAAAACATGTCCCTCCTTTCCTTTGACAGTTGACTTCTGGTTTCACAACTTTTTGGTCTGCAAAGACACTAAGCATATTTCAAATCAGCTAGCTGTCCATTGGTGAGAGTAGGGTGTTTAAATGTCTAAGCACAGATGTGTTTTCTTCAATGTCTGTTTTCAGAATTGATAGTATTTTCCCTAGTGTATTTTGATGCTCCTTCATTTGGTGAATATACATTGATGAGTATTATATCTTCTTGATGTAATGTTCCCTAAATTATTGTGTAGTGTCACTCCCTGTTTCTTATATTTTTTTAACTAGAAACCTATTTTGTCTAATATAAGTATGACTGTCCCTTCCTTTCTTTGGGTTCCATTCATTTCCAACTCATTTACTATTAGCCTCTGTTTATCTTTAGAGTCTAAGTGTGTCTCCTGGAGACAGTAGAAGTTTGTATTCTGTTTCCTTATTCAACTGTATTCTTTAATTGGTAAGTTCAGTCCATTTATGTTCTGAATAATAACTGGTATAAGAAAGTCTGTTTCTACCACTTTATTCTCATATTTTTTATTTCAATCCTTTTCTGTATTATATTTGTTTGTTCCCTTCTTTGATCTAGTTGTACTGTAATTCCTTTCTTCCTCCTTGGTATTCCCACTATTCATACATTTCTTGGAGGGGTAATCTAGTGTTTGCAACCTTCTTCAGATTCTTTGTTCACTAAAATACTTTTATTTCTGCCCATATGTAGAAAGTCTTGTAGGATAGGGTACTCTTGGCAGACATATTTTAGCATGAATTGTTTGGAAAATGTCATTTTGTTCTCTCCTTGACTGGAGTGTTTCTGCAGAGAACTCTGATGGAAACCTGATCTGAGTAGTTTTATCTTTATCTGCTTTCTCACCCTTACCAACTTCAACATTCTTCCTTGTCCCAAACTCTTGGAAATATCATTTCTAATATATATTGGTTTCATTTTATTGAAATATGCCATGGTTTTTTCATCTTTCTGGATTTGTACATTTATACCAGTATTCCTCATACATTCATGTCTATGCTCTGGCTCCTTTATTTAATCTATTCTACTTTCATAACTTTCTACAATGTTTCATCTTCTAGATGTCTCTTTCTGTATTCCAAACTTCTATTATTATCTTAGTGAAGCCTTCATTTTCTCTTTTCATTTCCTTGATTTTATTGCTATGAACATTTGCCTTATGAGTTTTCTTTTCATTCTTTCATTTTTAAACATTTCTTTATCATTGTAATTTTAAGTTCTGTATCTGATAGAAGAACATTTATATTTATCTTTTAAGATGGATTCTGGAAATTTGTTTTTTGTGCTGTATTATTTCCCTGTGCAGTGATGTGTCCATCAATGCTTGTTGGGTTTTATTTACTCCCCATTATTTGTTTTAGGGCTCAGGTGCTATAGGTTGGGGTTGGCTCCTCCTCATAGTCAAGGGTCTCACTGTTCTAAGTGAACAACTGCTGCAAGTACTCATGAGGCCATGAAGCTTGAGGTATCTATGATACTTCCCCTGACTTTTGTATGGTATTCCAGCTATCTGGGCTTGTGTTAATGTAGGTTTGTGGAAGATCAAGAGGCCTGTGGCCACTCTGTTTCATGTTTCGGTACATCCTACTTCTCAGAATCTATGTGGGTGATGACAGGGCTTGTTTTGTGAGAGAATGTAAGGTCTCTGGGTGTTCTTGCCTAACCTCAGTTTTATAACCAAATTCCTGTAGTTTGCTTTTCATTTAATGATATCTCTGGAAAGATTGATGTTTGCTTGGTTACATAAATTTATTTATTATTATTTTCACAGTTATTGAGGTTAATTGAAGAAACATATTTAAAATGTACAACAGAATTATTTGATAAATAAACATATTATGAATTGTTTACAATGATCAAGTCAACACATCCATTGCTTTACATTATAATTATTCCTGTGCATTAACAAAAAATGTTTAAGATCACCAATCTTCAGATTTCAATAATATAATACAATACTTGTGCATTAGATACAACTATTAATTGTAGTACTTTGTATCCTTTAACCAACTTCCCCCCATTTCACCAGCCCCCAATTCCCAGTAACAACCATTCTTTTTGTTTGTGTGAATAAAACATTTTTTAAAAGATTCATATATAGATTATAGCACTAAAGGTATGTGTCTTTTTTCTCTGTCTTTCATCTTTCATTGGTTATAAACTCTTAATGATTCATCCATGTTGTAATAAATGACATTTTATTGCTTATTTTGAATAATTTCTCATCATACACACACATGCACTCTTTCATTTAAGTAACAATACATTATACATATTCTCTATGTATCAAGTATGCATAATTGAAAACCAGCATGCTTATACTACATTATGTAGATAAGTGATTGTGTGTATGTGTATATTATATATATTTAGTTTTCTTCATTTGCTCATTGATGCATATATAGGTTGTTTCCATATCTTGATTTTATGAATAATTCATTATGAACATGGAGTGATGACATATTTTTTACATAACTGATTTTTTTCCTGTGAATATATATACAATAGTGGGAATGACAGATTGCATGGTGGTAGCAATTAAATGATTTTGAGATACATTGTATTGTTTTAATGTGTATATTACTGTACTAATATATAATATACATTCCCACTAAGAGTATATATAGATTCCCTTTCTCCATAGTCTCACCAACAATCTGTTCTCTCTTTTGATATTTGGCAATCTAACAGGTATGAAAGTGAATCTCACCCTGGTTTTTTTTTTGTATGGAGTCTTTATTTTTGGTATCAGGAGATGATAGCATCATATATATTTGGAAGAGTTGTCATGGATAGGTATTATCTCTTATTAAATGCTCAGTAGAACTCGGTAGTGAAACCAACTAGTCCCGAAATTTTATAAATAAATACATATATTTGGAGACTATTAATCTCTCTTTCAATTTCCTTGCTTGTGATTGATCAATTTTGGTTTTCATGTTTTACTTATTCAGTGTTATATTGTTGTATATGTCTAGGAATTTGTCCATTTCATCTAGGTTAGTCAACTTACTATCATACAAATGTTCATAAAAATTGCTTATGATGCCCAGAATTTCTAGAATTTTTAAAATAACTTCTTGTTTTTCATTTCAGAATCTGGTTTTTGAACATGTTTTTTTTCCTTCTGAGTATGTGTAATTTTTTAAAGAACCAGGTTTTGTTTCATTAAGTTTTTGCCTTTTTTAATTTCTATTTTATAGCTCCATTTTTACTATTTCCTTTCTTTCACTGACTTTTGGTTTTGTTTTTTACCTTTTTCTAGATCCTGAATACAAGATAGAAAATTATTTATGTGAACTTCCTCTTGTTTCTTTTTTTTTTTAAATTTATTTATTTATATATATTTCACATCGTTTCCGTCCCTGGGGGTCACCCACCACCTCCCCTTCCCACCCACTCCAGCTGGTCCCCATTCTCCCCTTGTGCAGTTTCATTTGGTTGACCATATATTAGTGAAACCATTTGGTTTCTGTCCCTTTCTGTCTGGCTCATTTCTGCTAGAATGATTTCTTCTAGGTACATCCAGGTTTCCATAAATTCATCAAATTTGTCATTTT